>CM062816.1:1294153928-1294365603 GCA_031772625.1 Pinus tabuliformis
AGAGTTACCAGATCATGATAGCCTCTTTTTCTAGTTGTCATGTTTTGATGCTTGCTCTCTTTGAAGTCAACATCCCTTTGAATGGTCTATGTTCATTCATGTTATTCAACTTTCAAAACATCAATCAATGTGTTCAAGGAAATAAACAATCAGTAGACTTCAACATCATATCCACCAAAGTTTTCACAGCTCCCTTTGAAATTGTCATTTATATATTTTCTTCAAGAGACCATATTGGATGTTGATCAATATCACCACTTATCCTGCTCATTTATCATGCCTCTCTATATTGAGTAACCATATGGAAGAGTTCTGTCTAACCAAGACATACCAAGCTCATGCTTCCAAGAACATTTCTGCAACAAAATCTTCCTACAATATTTTCAAAAGATACAAATACACTTTCTAATGAAGAGCCTTTTTACTAAAGATATGCGTATCTCTTCCTTTCATATATCCATGTATTTGAATTCTTCTTAAACAAATTGCTTCTTTCATTGAAGTTAATGTCTATGATGAGACTCCTTTCTCAAGATGAAAAATGCTTCAATTATACATCAAGCTACAACTCGAATATCTTTGTACTTGCATGCTTCTTTGATGCTTTATTCTAGTAGAATATACTTTTTCCACGTCACAATGATTCTTCCATATATTGAATAACCTTATCATAATAATGGTTCTATTTTTATAGAGGATTCTTGTGATCCTTTCCTGTTATGATGCCGAGTAGTTGGTGCATGAACTGTAAAATTCTAGATGGTCCAAATCCTTCTATCCTTGCACTCCTAGATGACTTCTATGAATGATATGAAACTAAATGTATCATTTATATACTATATGCTTCTTTCCATGATGCTACAATTTGCAAAATCCAAGATTTCATATGTTACTCTAATTTACATCTTCTAATAAAGGAGAAAACAATACTACAAGTAAACCTGGTAGTAATGGAGCTCTTCAATAATAGAGATCCTTAGGATTCTTTTCATGTTCTTCATTTTCTTCAACTATGTGAGCTCCACTCCTTTCCTTCCTCTTATTGTTCTTCCTGTTTTGAGGATCCTTGGGACAATCTCTTTTAAAGTGTCCAAATTCATTGCATCCAAAGCATTGTACTTTGGACATATCTTGTCTTCTATGTGGTTGATTATTATTTTTATTTTGAATAGGTTCAAACATTCCAAAATTTCCTTTTTTTTGGTCAAGTAAGAATGGAGCTTTCTATTAATCGAAACAAGTACATTACATATTTTACAAGGTAAACCAAACTTCCTTGTGTTTGCCAAAAAATGGTCCACATGACCTATTTGAAGCGGAGTTGGCTTTCAATCTTTAAAACTCAGAACCATCCCCTCTATCGAGAGATATGGCTAACACAGGTAATACAAAAAAACCTGACCCACAACCCATAAGGTCGGATTTCAAAATTATTACATTCGCTACCATAAAAAACGACAGGTCCACATTCCCGGTACAACGCCCTGACATCCTCCATCCAGCTAAATCAATGATCAACGGCTAACGTTGAATCGTAAATTCACATCTAACCTTCCACTTGCACAACTGACCCTCCACCATTGATCTACCCTTCGTGGATCCAACGGTCCATGCAGATTTCGGGTGGACAAGTAGCTCGAGGAATACCCGCCCGAAAAGCGGTATCCTCTTTTCTCCTCACTGCTACGTGTCACTTGAAGAGTGGAATCAGAGGCCTTCATCAAAATACCAGTTGCCACTTAGACCCCTTCTGAAATACCCCTTCTGAAACCACTTCCTCGCCAATTAACTTATGCGCTCTTCTGCCGAGCGATGACCATTGATCCAACCCATCGGATGCTTCCCAGTCCTTCCTCCCTATGCCATTGATCTTTTGATTTTCGATGGATTTACTCTTAAACCCCAGTTTCTCTGCTTTTCACTGAATCAATGTGTCACCATTAATCCATACAATGATCAATGAAACGACAAACCTGCAGCACTTCCAGAATCGGTCCTCACGCCACTGTATCCTTGGTCTTCCTCCGCTGATCTCAACCTTTCCCATTGCTCCATATCTTTGGCAGCCTGATAGAGATAGTCCTCTAACAGTTTTCCCGGGGGTAACAACTCCCAGACATGCCAGGTGTCCCTCTCCTTATTAATCACTCCTTCGTTCACCAAATGATCTGCTACCATGTTAGCTTTTCTTTTCACATGGACAAAGCTTACAGTTTTTAAGGTTTGCAGGTGGGAGTATATATGGTGAAAGACTTGCGAGAGCTTCCAATGTTTCGACACTTTATCCGGTGATGTACCATTGCATATTTTCTTGGCCGCTCTAATAATCAATTCCGAATTTGCTTCAATGATGACATTATGTGAATTCGAATCCACCAATATTTCCAAGAATTTCTCTAGGGCCATGAGTTCCGCCATGTTATTAGTGGCCTTCCCCAAGTGGCCATGAAATATCTTCTTTATTTGCCCCTGTTCGTCTCTTATAACACCTCCAAAACCAGCTAACCCTGGGTTGCCCTTAGATGCTACATCTATATTGACTTTAAGAAACCATAAGGACGAGGCTTCCAAATGTTTATATCTGATTTTATTTGGCTCACCCCCTTGATAATTCCCTCAGGGCTTATGGATTGGAGACCCAAATGTAGTAGAATACTCGCATCTTGGGGTAGAGGAGGGTCCTTAGGAAGTGTCCTCAACAAGCTACTGACTGTATCTTTGAGCTGCCTTAAAATTTGGTCAATTATGTGCTGGGGATTGCTTTCTTTGTTCTTGAAGATCCGACTATTGCACTCTTTCCAGAAATTCCAAATGACAAAGCCTGGAACCAGGGTCCAGGCTTTATTAATAATTTCATTCCCTGAGAAGTTTTTCCTCCAATTCTTCAAAGTGTTGGAGATGCTAAGTTTGTCCCTATCAGTGTGCCTAAAGATTGAGGCCACCCATTCCCACACGATGGAGGTGAAAGGGCAGAGGTTGAGAAGGTGATCCATTGTCTCCTCTTGTGAACCACAAAGGTAACATTTGGATGGTCCAGTGAAGCCTTTTTTCAGAATATTCTCCCAAGTTAAGATTTTCCTTTGATGAACTAGCCAAATAAATAACTTTATTTTCATCCAGTGGGGGCTCTGCCAAAGATTCTTCCAAACTTGATCAGGATTTAGATAGTTAAATCCTGTTACTACCTGTTTAGCTTCTTTGAGGTTAAATTTTCCTTTAGTGTTCTTTCCCCATCTTAGTTGGTCAGGAAAGGATGATACCAGAATCCTTCTATGCTCTAGATCCTAGGTAAGAGAGTTTGCCTGGGCCCTCAGAGGACTCTCTTCACTGTGGCCTGGATCCTTCCAAGTTCTCCATTTTCCATTGTTCCTTTCCTCATCCCAGAAGTATTTGACCATAAGTAGACCTTTGTTGTCTATGTCATTCTTGAGAGCTACTAATTCATCCTTATACAAATTAGGTTCATGCTGCCAGTTGTCTTTCCAAAATCGTGTTAGGTTCCCAGCTCGAATTTCCCAGAAGTTATGTTGCTGAACAATACTTTTATTTTCTTAGGAAAGGTTCCAAATGTGGGAGCCCTTAATGTGCCTTGAAATTCTAATGTGATCTTTCTCCTGCCAATTCTTGGCATATTTTTGTGCCCAAAGCTTAGCCCAGGGAGTTGCCGATTCCTTGATCCATCTCCACTAGAGTTTAGCTCCCAAAACCTTGTTGATGGTTTCAGGATCATGAAGCCCCAAGCCACCGTGGCTCTTGGGTTTACAGATCTTGTCCCAGGCTACTAAAGCCCATTTATTTTTCTCTTCTCCTTTGCCCCATAGAAAGTCCCTTTGTATGCTCCTGATCTGCTACTTAACTCCTTTAGGAGCAGGAAGAGTTGAGAACATAAATATAGGAATGGCCTACACGACAGCCTGTGTGAGCACAAGGCGCCCCGCCAAGTTTAAAGACCCGCATGTCCATTTTCGGATCTTTTCTTGCAATTTATTTATAATTGGCTCCCACACTTCCTTGCTGAGAGGTTTATCTGTGAGAGGTATGCCTAGATACTTGGAAGGTAGCTGGTCCCTTTGAAACCCAAGAATTTTGTGATATTTCTTTGAATAGCAATGTCAGTGTTAAAGAAAAAAACTTTTTATTTTTTGAGGCTTAGCTCTGTGCCAGCAGCCATAGCAAATTCATTCAAAATTTGTTTGATTTTTTTGGCTTCCCTGGCTATAGGTAAGCCCTACAACATTGTGTCATCCACAAATTGCTGATGTGTGTTTTCCGCTCCATCCAAGGTGAGTTTGATGCCCTGGATTCTTCCTTCAGCATTAGCCATTTTAATTGCTCTACCAAGCCCTTCCATCATGAGAAAAAAGAGGAAGGGTGAGAGTAGATCCCCTTGTCTGAGACCTCTGGAGGGTGTGAAGAGTCTTGAAGGAGCACCATTAAGAAAGATGGAGAAACTAGTCATGGTGACTAGTGCCATAACCCATCTTATCTAGTTTTGGTCGAAGCCATAGGCTTTTAGAACTGCCCTTATGTAAGACCAACTTAGCTTGTCATAATCTTTCTCTAGGTCTAATTGAATGATCATACCAGCTTGTTTGTTGCTTTTGAGAGAGTGTACCACCTCATGAGCTTGGATGATATTATTGAGGATTTGTCTTCCTTCCACATAGCCTGTTTGCTCCTCTGAGATGAGAACTAGTAAAAGGGGCTTGAGTCTATTGACAATCACCTTTGAAATAATTTTATACACCACATTACATAAGGCTATGGGTCTAAAGCCATATGGAGTCATGGAATTTTCCTTTTTTGGGATCAAAGCTATGAAGGAAGCATTAAATGCCTTCAAAACCTTTTTGGATCTTCTTGAGTCTTCCACCACCTCAAGGATGCCTGTTTGACC
Source organism: Pinus tabuliformis (assembly GCA_031772625.1). Taxonomy (NCBI): domain Eukaryota; kingdom Viridiplantae; phylum Streptophyta; class Pinopsida; order Pinales; family Pinaceae; genus Pinus; species Pinus tabuliformis. The sequence continues at coordinate 1,294,158,826 of CM062816.1, forward strand.
ATTTTCCAACATGCTTTGAAGAAGTCTACATTGAACCCATCCAGGCCTGGAGCTCTTCCATTTTGCATTTCATTGATCACTTCACTGACCTCCTCTTCCGACATTGGCCTATTAAGATTGTGGTTATCTTCTCTGGTAACCAGCTGAGGGATATATTGAGTGAAATGGTTGATGAACTTGGATCTATCCCCCAGATGCTCTTCTGCAATACTGAGGAAATGTTGTACAAGGAGAGATTCCATGTCTATGTGAGAAATTATTTCTCTCCCTTGAGATTCTTTGAGATTTGTGATTCTGTTGTGTGCCCTGTGATTCATTGTGGATTTATGAAAGAACTTCGTGTTTCTTTCTCCCTCTTTAATCCACCAAATCCTTGACTTCTGTGTCCAGAAAATCTCCTCTTGCAAGCACTGTTATTCCCATTCTTCCTGCAAAGAATCAGCTAGCTTTTTCTGTTCCTATGTAAAGCCCTCTATGATGTTGATCTGATTGATCTCCTGGAGTTTCTGCTCAGCTTCTCTTTTGGCTTTGAAGATATTGCCAAATTCATTTTTTTTCCAACCTTTAAGCTTGGATTTGATATATTTAAATTTCTGTTGGAGCAGGAACATTCTAGTGCCTTGAATGTTTAGATCCTCTCTCCACAATTTGTCAATATTACTGGTGAATTCAGGATGAGAGAGCCAGGCATTCTCAAACATGAAAGGTCTATTTCTTGGTGTACCCATAAAAGTGGCTTCCAGCTATATAGGCCAATGATCCGAACCTCCAAAGGGAAGAATAGAAGCTGTTATGGCAGGGCCTGAGAGAAAGAGGTCCTCTGAGATAATAAATCTATCTAGTCTAGATGCGACTTGTGAAGCTCCTCCCCTTTTGTTGTTCCAAGTGAAGGTTCCATTTATTGTTCTAGTGTCCACTAACCCCATGTTCATTACGAAGTTATGGAAGGCCATGGAGTCTCCGCCTAGCTATCTGATACCGCCTTTTTTCTCTGTAAGAGATCTGATCATATTGAACTCTCCTGCAATGATCTAGGGCATATTAGGGTGTCTTGCTCTTAGTTCCTTAAGGGAGGTGAAAAGCTTGAGTTTGTCTTCTTTCTTTTGAGATCCATAGACATTTGTGATCATGTATATCTCCTTATCACCTAAAGGTTTACAAACCAAAGAAAGGTAGTTCCTAGATGCCTCAGCATCCAGGATTCCAAATTTCTGTGGATCCCACAACATGAGAATCCTCCCCGCTGAGTTTTTTGCTTTAACCTCTAGATACTCATACTTGATTAGCCATTTATTATGAATTTCTCTAATATTATCCATTGAACATTTTGTCTCCTGAATAAAAACCATATCTAGTTTTTCTTCTTTTATTCTAGTACTAAGATTTCTTTGTTTCCTTCTATTTCCTATGCCTCTAATATTCCAGGTTGTGAGATTCATTAAGAAAGGTTTGTAAAGGAGAAACTAGTAAGCTCTTTCATCTTACTTGAGTTAATCAATAGTTTCCCACATTCGTTCAACAACTCCTTCTGTCTTTTTATTCCTCTTTTCCTGCCTGGGTTCTTTGGAGATTGTGCCTGTGTCTCCTCCATCATTTTGATCCCTCTATTGTTACACTAAAATTTGTCACCATGACTATTTGCAGTCAGTATGGCTCCATCAACTGTCATACTGTCCTCCTTGGCAAGTCTTATACCTCTGCTCCTCATGTCAAACTCCAAGAAAGAGAGAAAGTCCTTAAAAAGTCAATTAACTCTGGTTACGCAGTTTCTCTTAACCTTACCTGCGTGTACGCACCTCAAGTTCACAATACCTGCGTACTTGTACGCTCTGTCTGTAAAGGGGTGGGTGCGTACTCCTGTAAAGGTCAAAAGGCGCGAGTTTTACTTCAAAAAAGTTACTTGTGGTCGAATCTAGAGCATTCTAGAAGATGGTTTGACGTGTATTGAGCGCCTCCAGATGGTTCATGCATCCCTATGAAAGAGGAACTTATCCCATCAAGAGGGAGCTATCCCATTGAAATAAGGGCTTATCCCATTGATGGTGGACCTGATTAACTTCCTCCAAAGCATTATAAATACAGGCATTGGACCAGAGGGAGGGGAGGTTGAAAGCTGAACATTCCTAAGGGTAGATGCTGCTGAAATTAGGACTCCCTTATAGAGCTTGAGAGGAGAGATTCCCATCCTTTCTTAGCTTCATTTGGAAGTGGGTGAGCTGATCAAAGTAAAGGAGAACTCTTGCTGGACCCTGGGAGGGACCTGCACAACACCAAGGCACTGGTTGTAATGGTTTCTTTTGTTTCCAATTAATGCAATTAAGTTCATTTTTCTCAACAAGTTGTTATATATAATTTGTTTCATATACTCCTTGGTATTTATGATGAATATGTTTTATTATATGAGTTATTCAGGTGCTATGTAATCATTTGCTTGTTAGTGAATGCAGGTTTCAAGGAGAAGGAGGAGCTCATCTGGATCAGAGAGGCTGGACTGCTACAAACAGCGTTGGACTAAAGGTATGCTTTAAACACCTGGTTGCTTGTATTTTAAATGCATATTTAGGGAAAGATAGTGCTTGATTGTTTTGTTTGTCACTAGAAAGCCTTAGCTTCTAGGGAGGTCGGTTTTTTCCACAAAATTGACTCTTTCCGCATGACAAAATGGCGACTCCGCTGGGGAATCCATGGATTTGATTGATTTCTCTTTTGATTGATACTTTGATTTGAGAAAAGTTGATTTCTTTCTGGTTTTTGACTGATTGACTGTGAATGTGGGTGGAATAGCTTAGGATTAAATTAGTTTTTATTTTTTTTGATTTTGAGAGCAGTACGCACCCTCCGCGTTAAGCACAGTGCGTACCTGTACGCACTGCAGCTTTGTACACAGAGCGTGGCCGCACCTGTGCAAACAGGATGCCTGCGTACCCTGTCAAAAGTTGAGAAAATTCCAATTTTTTCCTTTTTGCCTCTTAGATTTTGTTTATAGTTTGTTTTTTGTTGCCCAGATCCACTGGTTACCTGTCAAAAGTTTTCATCTAAGCTTGTTTCATTAGCATCAAGGGTTTTAGTGAAGTTCATAGAAGTTCTAGCCCTCGGTTTGATTTTTGCATTGGTCTTGTAGTGACTTTGGCTTTAGAAGTTGTAAAACCTTGGATATCCCTGGTCTTTTCAGTCTTCTTAGGAGTTGGACCTTTCATAAAATCCACCTTTGCGGGAAACCTACCTTTGTGTTGTCTCTTTGCGGAATTTCGAGAAAGCTTGTTGTTAAAGCTGTGAATTTCATTCTTAAGAAAAAGAACAAAAGATTTTGATTTTTGTTTTTGACTGGTTTATGATTCTGCATGAACTAATCCTTGGTTGAATTTTAACTGAGTAAAACATCCTGGAATTATACTTTGTAGGTTTTTACCTCATTAGATTTGCTTTTAGGTGAATTTCTCTTAGATTTGCTTTTAGGTAAAATTGATTTGATTGTCATAGATTTTTTAAATTTGATTTTCGTTAAGTAGTTTTACATGCTTTATTAATATAGGGAAAAATACAAAAATCTCTTTTGAAAAAGTTTGTTTTAGTAGCATTTGAAGTCTTTGAAAAGAGAAAGGAATTTTCATGAAATAATTAGTGGTCATGTGTTGTATGCTTTGGAAAAGATGAAGAGTGTTTTTCTTTGATTTTCATTGCCAAGAAAGTTGTCTTTACATAAATTTTGCATTCTCCAACTCTCTTAGCTAGGGAATTCATTGAAAAGGAAAGATAGTTTAAATCATCTTAGGTGCATTTTTTTAGTGGATTTGAGTCGAGTCTACACACCATCAGTTTCATCTCCACTACCTTTTTTCCTAAAGAAAAGCCATAAAAATTAACGCTTAAAGTAAAATTTACTTAGTAACTTTTTATTTACTAGGGCTCTGAAACACCAATATAGATCAGGCTAGTGTCTTGGAGTAGGAGAGTAATTAACTCTCCAAGATAGCAAAACCAAACAAGTAGCTCATCTTGTGATAGGATAAATCCAACTGTTACATTTATGCTCTGGGAAAACTCCTCTTAAAGGAGAAGCATGAGATCATGTCCGAACCAGTGAGGGGATCAATCCTCCTTCATTGGGAACGACGCCAAATACGCACGTACTACAAACGGTAAACCTCGGATTGACCATTGTCGAGGAGCCCGGGGTCACTTGTCGGTAAACCTTGGATTATTGTCAAGGAGCCGGCAAGGGGATTGAGCTTGATACTCTGCCCTTGCGTGCTATCGGATCGTAGACTATTCCCCTAGGTATATTTGTTGCTGTTGGTGACCTTAGTGACCATTATCTTTAGGGTTCTACCCAAGGTGACGGTGGAGGGAAGATCCCACTGTACCTGGAGCAGACGTCGGCTAGACTCACTTGGATTTTCTTGGGGGTTCACTTCACTCGAGACGGTTAAAGTGGATGAACTTGTGCCAGTCTATTCATTAAGCAGGTTGCTGGGGTAACTGTTCCACCCGCCACTTCTGTACTGGATTCTGCGATGTTGGATTTCATCACCAACTAGTGTTTTCGGTCCGGAAGGTTACTGTTTGTGTATGGTTTGACGCCCTAGATTCTTTAGGCGTGTGATTCGAATTTGTTTGGTTCTTTAGAGACTTTAGGCGGTTTGCTTTGAGATTTTACTTTGTTTGCGTGTGCAGTAGTTAAAAGTTTTTAACTGTGGCTGAATTACCGAGACAGTCCCGTAGACTTCGGGGCCAGTCTCTTGAGATTGTAACCGTGGCCGATTTGTTGAGGAAGTCCCGTAGACTTCGGGGCCAACCTCTTGAAGACGTCTCGGGTCATTACGAAGGTTTGAAAGTCCTTGTAACTCCTAGTGGCAGTAAAGTAGGTTCACTTGAAGAAGGAGAGTCTTCGTTGGTAGTTCATCCTGATTACCAAAGTCTAGAAACAGGTTATAATCCCGAAGCTATTGCAGTTTCCGAGCTTGCTGGTAGTTTTTCATCTACTAGTGATATAGGTGAAGAACCTGAGATATCTGAACCTATTACTCCAACTTCTAGTGCTCCTGATTCACCTAGGGTAGAAAGAGTCATCACCGAAAATCTTCCTTCTGGTTTGATAGCTATTGAAGAACTTGCTCCAGAAGAAGAAATAGGCGTCCCTATCCCTGAAAATCAACCTACTATTGATCTAAGGGAGCGTGAATCCATTTTTTACAGTCCACCTAGAAGTACTACTTGGTATCTTTCTTTAACTAATTATTTGGACAACTCAGGGTTAAGTTTTTCTCCACCTCGAGCTCCTTATCCACCTGGAGGTATTTTTACTCCTGTAAATATGTCAGGTCAGTCGTCCATGTTTACTCAATCTCCTGAATCTTTTTTGTACGGTGGTCCTTCTGTTCCCTCTGGGTATCAGTCACTTTCTGGTACTTTTGCGGGAGCATCTCCTCAACCCATTGAACATGGGTTATTAACTGGAAACAATGGTAATAAACCGTTGGGTGTAGGAGACATTTACATGATGTCAGGTTCAATTCCCAATTCTCAACCTCAAGGTGGCCAGTTACCGCCTGGGGGGCAACCTCAATTAACGCCTGGGGGGCAACCTCAAGGTACACAAATTGCGTCTGGGGGGCAACCTCAAGGACAGTATGTACCCGTGGTGCAGTACATTCCTCAAGGTCAACCCCAACCTCAATATGTACCCCAAGCTCAACCTTAGTATCAATTTATACCTCAAGGTCAACCCCAGTATCAGTACCTACCTCAAGGGTATCTACCCCAAGGTCAGTACTCGAGTTAAGGTTTCCAACCACCCCAAGGTAAATATTATGTTCAAGGTACGGGAAATGTACCTTTCAGTTATCAATCCTACCCTCAATCCGGTTATGGATCTCAATATCCTCAACCTGTTATGGGTCAATACCCCAGAATGAACATAGTGTGGGATCCATCACAAATTCAACAGGTATTGCAGCCAAGTGTACAGTTGTCATCTCAAACTGGACAACCCTTAGTTTCTGGTTCACCCCAGCAACCAGTCCAGTCTAATGTTCAAACTTCTGTACCTTCGGTAGTTTCTCAGTCTGGGCCTATTGCACCTAGTACTCCATCTCAAACGACTGCTGCAACTACTGCAACATCTGTTCAATCTACCCCACTTACTTCTGGAGTATCGACAGCTCCGGTTTCTACTGTCTCTGTAACTAATCCTCAGACATATTTACCATCGTCTGGATCCACGATTCAAACTACGGTTCAGATGCCTGTAGGACAACCTGGTTTAAGTATGGTTGTCACTAGTCAACCACAATTCACTTATCAACCGTACCAGGGACAGTACCAATACGGTCCTGCTGTCCAGCAGCCAGTTTACCAGTATCAACCATATCCTGGGTACACTTATCAATAATCACAACAACCCCAGTAAGGTCCGGTTAATCCTGGTTTTCCGGGAGGATACAATATCCCGAACGCGATTCCTGTTCCAAGTTATCCTGGATATCCTCCTCATGGGACTGGTCTTGTGACCCAGAGTTTTAGGGATCCTAATCGGTAGTTGCCGTTTATCGCAACTTTGGATTTACCAGAATTGTTGCGCCTAACGAACGTTCCAATAAATTATCTTCCGTTTTGGCCGCCAATGCCAAATAAGTTGCCCAGTGACATACCCAAGTTCGAAGGTAAGTCTGGAGAGGACCCGTCGAATCATGTGATGACTTACCACCTCTGGTGTGCCTCTAATTCCATCTCGGATGATTCGATCCGCTTACGTCTTTTCCAGCGTACTCTCATTGGTCTCGCGGCCAAGTGGTACATTGAGTTACCACGGGCCTCTTTTTATAATTTTAGCCAGTTAGCTACCTCGTTTTTAACTCATTTTTAGTTGCCGGTCAGATATGATAATGGCACGGAGTTACTAACTTCGTTAAAGCAATCGACCTCCACTTATATTTCCGATCATATTCATGAATGGAGACATCGAAGGCGATTAGTGAAAGTTTTTATCCCATACCAAATCTTAGCTGAATGGTTTGTTAAATCATTGTTACCGAAGATTACTGAAGACGTAGCTAAGGCCGGAGTAGTTACTGAGGAGCAAGTGATTGCTCAAGCGCAGTACCTTGACTTAGTTTACACTCAGTCAGGTACATTACACGAAAATATCCCAGATCTTCCTAAGTCAAATCAAATCGCTGCTGCTCCTTCGGGGTCTCATGCCGCTGATGGCATGATTGGTATGGTGAATACTAAAAGTAAGAAGAAGTCCTCAAAGAATTCTTCTCCTATTATAACCTTACCAGACTCCCCGACAGGAGATTCTTCTGCTGAAGTTTCCGCCGATATTCACGCTGTAGAGTCATCTACGGCTAAATCAAAATCCGGTGGGAAAAAGAAAGGCAAGAAGAAGAATAAAGCAGACAAAACTCCAAAGGAGAAAACTGAAAAGTCGGAAACCAATGACGAAAAATGAAAACCTCGATATCCTTGTCTTATTTGTGAAGAGGATCATTTTACAAGAGATTGCCCTCATCGGGCAGAGGTTGTGAAAATCGTCAGAGGTTCCCCAACTCCTACTGTTTTGAAAGATCCATTTCCAAAGCAGGAGAGTAAGATGATAGGCTCTTCCTCGAGTGCCAGTGAAGAACCCATATTGATGATGTCTCATGTAAGGATTGCGACTCGATCGCAAGATTATGGTAGTAAAAGTCCTGTTGATGGCAAAGAAGCAGAATCTTCTCATTCTAATCCATCAACCTCATCTCCCGGTTCCGATCCACTACAGATCGAGAAACCTAACCCGGATTTAGTAATCAAACCGCCCGCCAAGGGTATACTTCGAAAGTCTACTTTCAATCCAAATACGAGAGCGGCCTAGAATTATAACATTGTTGAGGACTTAGCTGTTTCACCCTCAGCAATGTCGGCTTTGGAAGTGCTGCAATCATGCCCAGCACAATGCAAATTACTTTTGTCGGCTATAGGAGCTGTTGATGTTCAGGACCCGAACCTAATAATCTTTGATCTAGAAAATAGTACACCGCGTTTACCTCATCAAATGGCTTTCCAGATCCTAGTGATAGTCAAAAACATGCCTATTCATCGGACTGTAATTGATGAGGGAGCTTCCACGTGTATTATGTCGATACAGTGTTGGAGATCGCTTGGTTCTCCTTCACTAAATCAATCCCCGACAATTCTTAAGGCCTTTGATGGCCGTGGGTTTCATCCGTTTGGCATTCTACAGGATTTGCCTATAGGGGTTGAAGGAAAAACTGTTAGTCTAGATGTGGAGGTGGTTGATGCCCCTCTAGACTACAACCTTCTCTTGGGTCGAAGTTGGTCTTACGCTATGACAGCAGTCGTTTCATCGGTCTTCCGAGTGATAAAGTTTCCACATAATGGCAAGATCGTAACAATAGACCAACTGGCTTACTTTTCATCTGACCCATCCTCTTCAGAGAGTATTCAACATGTTGGTAAAACGACTATCCCTTATAAGGATGTTGGAGTAGGATTAGTTAAAGATGCCGGTTTACTGGGAACTTTTCCTTTTCCTCCAATCAACGCATTGTCTTCATTTGCATCTATTCATATGATTACATCAGACACCATTGTTTATGACGATCCTTGGATCGTTCCTTCTGAATCTGAGATAGACTCATTTGGTGATGCTATACCTTTAAGTCCATATGAAATTGCCTATGAAGCTGTGCTGTCTTTTACCGACTCGCGTTCAACCAAAATCGACCAAATGAATGTGGTCCGTGAGGAATCACTTTTCACATCAACCTCGGAGATAATAGCGTTTCCCGAAGTTGTGTCATCTGACGAGCAACTTCGTGAAGTCCTGTGCGTAGACGATTTACCATGGGAAGATCTCCATCACAGATCTTCGTTTTTACCTGAGGATGATCATTTTGAAAATGATTTCTCATCAATCTTTACAGCTGAATATGTCAAAGAAGCTCAGAATCCAATGAAACATCTTGATTCAGAGCTGAATTTGGGAAAAATTTCTCGAACTATTCCCATTGACATTTCAGTCAAGCCCGGAATTGTTGAGCACATTCATATAGGTGCCTCGTGTATAGAAGACAAAATTCAGACATACAAGGCCCTATTTCAAGAATTCCACGACGTGTTTGCCTGGTCCTATGAGGAAATGCCAGGAATTGATCCCGCGATTGTTGTCCATGAGATCAAGACTTACCCGGACGCTAAACCCGTCCGACAACGTTTGCGTCAGATTCACCCACAAAAAGCGGCTGCAATTAAAGCAGAAGTCGAGAAGCTGTTGAAAGCAGGTTTCATTTATCCGATCCCGTTAACGGATTGGGTATCGAATATTCTTCCGGTTAACAAAAAATAGGGAACAATAAGAATATGCATCGATTATAGAGATATTAATCGAGCTTGTCCAAAGGATAACTACCCAACACCCTATATCGATCAAATAATTGATGATTGTGCCGGCAGTGAAATATTTTCCTTTATGGACGGTTTTTCCGGTTACAACCAAATCAATATTCTACCTGCCGACCAACCAAAAACGACTTTCATTTGTCCATGGGGGACATTTGCTTATTGCAAATTGCCTTTTGGGCTTAAGAATGCCGGAGAAACTTTTCAAAGGGCGATGTCTTATGCGTTTCATGACATCAAACACATTGTGCAACCGTATCTCGATGATTTTCCTGCTCATTCATTACATCGAGCTGATCACCTTGTCCATTTACGAGCAATCTTCATGAGATGTAGGCATTATCGTATTCGGTTGAACCCACACAAATGTGTCTTCTGCATAGAAGTGGGACGATTGCTGGGATTTGTAGTTTTGAAAGCCGGCATTCGCGTCGATCCCTCGAAGGTAGAAGCTATCATCAAGTTGCCTCCTCCTTCGAGTTTTTGCCAACTCCAAAGTTTGCAGGGGAAAGAAAATTTTTTATGACGATTCATTCCTAACTACGCCGAGGTTACAAAATGTTTTACCCGATTGTTGAAACAGAACGCTCAATTCTATTGGGATGAGATAACTCAGAAATCTTTTGATGCACTCAAGCACGCGTTGACCCATGCACCGTTGCTGCATCCTCCCAACTACAACCAGATTACTTTTTGTACCTCGCCGCCGCTCATTCCACCATTGGAATGGTCTTAGTACAGGAAGATGAATTTGGAACGGAACATGTGATATATTACCTTAGTCGGACGTTAAATCCAACTGAACTCAAATATTCACATGCGGAGAAATTGGCATTGGCAGCCGTTCAAGCTGTCCAACGTTTTCGTCACTACATTTTACTTCGTAAAACTACAGTCATTTCGGATTGCAACCCTATGATCTACATTTTGACTAAACAATTGCTAGGGGGAAAGTACTCTAAATGGATTGTTATCCTGCAAGAGTTCGACTTGGAGTTTGAGAAATCTAAGTCTAAGAAATCTTTAGTTTTTGCAGAGTTAATGTGTGACTTCCCGCGTGCTGATACAGAAACTGTGGTAGAGGAGCCCATTGCGGACGAATATTTGTTTCTAATCAGCACTTTAGATCCGTGGTATGGGGATATCATCGTCTATCTCCAGACCCAATCCTTTCGGCCCGAAGTTTCAAAGTCGAAACGTCGGAAAATTCGATTCCAGTCCCAACAGTACAAAATTATCGGAGATACTCTTTATCGCCGTGGGGCGGACTTGGTTTTTCGACGTTGCTTAACTCACGAAGAAGCTGAAAGGGTTCTGAATGACTGTCACTCTGGAGCGTGTGGCGGTCATATGTCTGGGTATGCCACAGCCCAAAAGATATTGCGCGCTGGCTACTTCTGGCCGTCCTTGTTTAAAGACTGTATTACTGTGGTCCGGAAATGCCACAACTGTCAAGTGCTTGATCGCAAGATGCGCGCTCCACCTGCTCCTCTCCACCCTATAATTGCCATTGGTCCTTTTTCCAAATGGGGTATCGATTTTATTACATGTAACCCTCACTCGGCCGGGGGCCATGCGTATATCATCCTTGCGGTAGATTATTTTACTAAGTGGGTCGAGGCGATGCCTACATTCGAGGCAGACGGCAAGACAGCTGCAATTTTCGTATTCAATCACATTATTGCTAGGTTTGGTGTCCCACAAGCGATAATAACTGACCATGGGCGCCATTTTCGAAACGTTATGATGACAGAACTTACAGGCCAGCTTGGTTTGCGTCACGATAGCTCAACTCCTTATTATCCACAAGCGAATGGTCTGGTTGAGTCCATAAACAAAGTTTTAGTTATCATGATCCGACGAATCATTGGTATTCATCGGTCGAATTGGCACAACATGTTATTTTCCGCGCTTTGGGCGTACCGAACCTCAGTGAAAACATCAACAGGGTTCACTCCTTTCCAACTAGTTTATGGTTTGGAAGCTGTGCTGCCCATTGAAGGCGAAATCCCGTCACTTCAAATGGCCATCGAATTACTTCCAGCTACTTCCGAAGAGAAGAAGCGTTTATTATACTTAGCTCAATTAGATGAGACTCGACGTGATGCTGCATTGGCGATCGAGACTCATGCAAAACGTATGAAAGCTCAGTATGATCGAAATGTGACCCCTCGAAATTTTTCGGAAGGAGACCTAGTGCTATTATATGATCAAGCTAACGATAAATTAGGTGCTGGAAAATTCGTTCCTATGTGGCATGGGCCCTATATTGTCAAGTGAAAGCTAGCAAAAGGGGCCTATGAGCTGGTAGACTTTGACGGGGACTCTTTGGGTAAACCCAGAAGTGGACTTTACCTAAAGAGGTATTATGCTTAAATGATGGGTATGGAGATTTTAGTTAGGTTAGGTTTTTCTTTCTAGCTGGTGTGTTTGTTAGTTTAGATAGTGTGCTTAGCTTAGAAAGTGTGTTTTTCGTCGTTATTCTGTTTATCTTGGTTTTACCCTTGATGTTTGCAGATGTCGATGCCTCTCCAAACATACATTGGATTTGCTGATGGTGCTTGTCGTAGTACATGGAATATCTCTTCCGCAGCTTGGGTTATCTATTCACCCTTTGACGAGTTAGTTTCTATGCATGGGGTGAGCTTCGGTCAAACAACAAACAACATTGCCGAGTACAGTGCAGTGATTGAGTTACTGTCTGAATCTATTTCATTTGGGATTCGGAGTTTGATAGTGAGGTTAGATTCTGAACTCGTTGTATTACAGCTTAATAGAGTGTATGCCATTAGAAATCCAGTGTTATTAAGGTTATTTTTGAGAGTGCGTCTCTTGGAATGTGAATTTGATTACATTGAATATCAACATATTCCAAGGTCTTTAAATACATTAGCAGATGCAATTGCTTCTCGAATGTTAAACAGACATTTGCAATAATCATACATGTAAATTTAAAAACATTTCATCACACATGTTTAACAAGATAAGCTGGTAATAATGATATATATAGATAGGAGTGTGTCAAAAAATACATCGTCTTCGATCATAGGTTGAAAAACACCTTATGATCGGCAAAAATGATAAGTACAAAAAACCAAAATGTCACATGTGTCTACAAAAACGACCATCTAATCAATGGTGATGCTCTCTATACGACACCACTGCACGAGCCACCCTACACAAGAACCTCCTAAAAGGTCCTGGGACTGCGACTACATAGCGCTGAAGCCTGATAGGAATATCATCTATAGTAGTCTCTGGTATATCTGCTGTAAGACGCTCTAGGTCTTGTTCCAACTCAGCTAGGGTCTCTGTGGCCTCGTCCCGTGGGGCCGATGCCGCTGCAACTGGTAGTCTCCTCTCAAAAGGCCGGAGATTGGCTGGACGACGTGGCCTACATCTCCATTTTGAAAATTATTACTGTCAGTTTTGAGACAATATAAAAAACAAAAAAAATAGATAATTTAAAAAACTGGTGAAAAATGAATTACCTGTGTCATCCCATTGTTCTCCCGGTGGAAGAACCATGTCCGGATCTCCACGAAAATCAACTCTGGCATAAGGAAAATCCTGTATAGAAAAGACCTGGTCCTCCAACCAGTGAAAGTACTCCGAAGTAAATCGGAAAACCTCCGTGCCCTCATCAGGATAACGGGCCATAACCGCAACCCATCGCATCAATTTGGGCTCCCAGGGAAGCCCAGCCTCAACAGTGAGCTGCTGTGGGATCAACATCAGAACCCTCTCTAAGGCAAAACTCACAACTAAAGGCCCATAACCAAAAGTCTTTAGCTGTCCGTTTTTGACTCTAGTCAGTTGGCCCTTTAAATTGGCCAACACAGCATCAAACCAGTTGAAAATGGTGCCTCAATAGCAATCAATCGCCATCCGCATCTGGGATCCAGTGGCAATGTGTAAAGCGGCAGCCCCGCAAAGTCTGGTAATTGTAAAAGCAATCACCATAATTTCAGGTCGGGATATAGTTTTGATCTCTATCCCCTTCTCCTGAGACTGAGTGTTACACCACTCTAGTCGGAGACTAGCGATGGACTGGCCACCTGGCCTAGTCCCGAACAGAGTCAAGTGTTCGCCTCTCTTGGGCAAACCAGTGAGGAAGTAAATATCTGAGGGTTCTATCTCGAGCTGGTGCCCTCCAATGTAAAAGCACTGGTCCTGAACGTTCCATCTCTCTACCAGCGACTCTAGAAAGCGCACCTGGGCCCTCATGCCAGGTATGGCCCAGTATTTGTAAAGGCCACATGCCTTCAAAGCATCAATGGACGATTGATGACTAATGGCGGCCAAATCAACATCTTCGTGCTCTCTCTCGTGCCAATCAAGCATGGTGGGCAATCTACACACCAGAAAACATCCATTAGAATCCATGAAATCAAAAATTATTGGTCCAATTTGGAGAATTTGGGGTTTGTAAACCCTTTGCGTGGAGTACGCACCCCGCCTTTAGGAACAGAGCGTGTGTACGTAGGTTCCCTTAAGGCAAGGTGCGTACGCCCGGCATTTTCCCAACTGAGAAAATGTCGGGGTACGCAGGTCCCTAGTGTGGCACTTGCGTACCCCGAAAGGCGGATCTTGAAACCCCAAAGCCTCCAAAAAATGACATCTAGGGCCTAAAAACAAATTCTAAACAGATGAAAATGAAGAGGAGGATGTTGCAGAATACCTGAAAGAGACGACGTTCGATTTCGACGGTCGGATTCTCCGCAATGTCCACGGGAAGTTTCTTGCCAAAAGCCCTTTTCTCTCCTCAACAGTAAAATGGTAAAAATGAATTGGTAAAATCCCTTTTTATAGGTTTTTTGGGTAAATAAATGGTAAATTTGTTTATTTTTCACCATGAAAAGGTATTTTTCAAAGTATTTTTATCTATCTTTAAACATGTATGAGTAATGTGTTGGTTTTTGTGCAGGATAAAGGATTTTCAGGGAAAATTGTCGTTTTTTACAAACAAAATCATCAGAGTCATCTTTAAGCCCTTTTCTGACTCCTAAAAACATGAAAAGATTGCCGCACGTTTCTTTTACACTCGTTAAAATGGAATTAAAAGACGGTCCGCTTATAGCCCTTTTCTGACCGTAAAAACATGAAAAGATTGCCGGATTTTTGTCGTTTCAAATTCGATATTGGAAATAAAACGACGTGTCCTTGATCACTTTTTACTTTTCAGGTCAAAGACACTAATCATGAAAGTACTCCTTGGTCGTAAAGATCAAGCGGTTCTCTCAAGTATTATTTTATACTTTTTCGGGCTTGGGAGACACAAATTTACGAAAAAGGTCAACCCTGGAGTCTTCTTAAGTTTTTTCAGACTCTCTAAAATTGAAAAACGCCGAGTTTTTCCTATACTGGACTCGTTAAAATTTCACAGTAAAGGACCTGTTCGATTACAAACAGGAACGGACCACTCCTTCTTAGGGTTCAAATCTAAACTAAGTTGGACTCATTCGAAGGATGAGCTTATAATCAAGCATATGTTATCCTCCTCAAGCTTGTAAAAAATAAAGAGGTACTTGCCAGAAATGGTGGGGGAAAAGAGAGAAAAATGAGCCTATTTGTTATCCTTTGTCTCAGAAAAACCTTATCACCACTCTTGAACACAACACTTTTTCATTCACCTGGGTTGGGAAATCCTTTGCCTAAACAGTTGATCAAACCACATTGAAAATCTTCAGCCGGTTCCGGGTATTAACTTTGGGTCAATTGTCACCAAGCCATCTGTTGTGTCGTTATGTGTTCAAGAGGTCACTGCAAACAAACCATTCATCTGCAAAATACCCGTCATACATTTTGACCATCCCTGAGTCAGTCCTTACAGCTACATTTCTTCAGCTTGATCTATGATTTCGTGTTGTGGGCTTGCCTGCAACGGGTCGCTTTCTATCGACATCAGAACATTATCTAGAAAGATGACCTAGAAATCGTCAGCACCTTGAAATCTGCATGCATCAATGGCAGGTTTCTCGCCTTTGACGACGGTTTACATCATTGACTTTCGATCGAAGGATTCCGTGACATGTTCGACATCAACAAATTCATTCACATCTCATGGATGGTACTGGGTACTTTGAGAACCATTGACATCACTGGTGGTCTCTCTCACACTTGTTAACAGTTTACATCATCGACTGGTAATCAAGTGGTTTCTACCATGTTCGACATCAACTCATTTATTCGCATGGATAGAATCGTACTATTTGGGGAAGTAGAAATGAAGACCCTGGATCTAGTTTCCACCATCCAGGCTACGAGGAGTTTTGTATTCATTATATAGTAGACTAATCATAAACAGATGGCTGCGTCCATACTGTGTCTACATGAGTCTATGATTATGATGTACTGCGAAATCATTCCTATATGAGAACAATAGTTAGTTTGTTAGTTAAAGTTTTCAATCTGAGTATGGGAATGCCTACCTCAGCGATGATATGATCTTATATATGTATTTTGTGTTGAATATTTGCAGGTTCCGACTGGGCTCTCCACAAGATAATCCTTGAAATGATAAAGTACTTCACCCTTCCTAGATGATATGAAACCCTAATCTACTACAGGCTTCGCACTTTAGGGGGCAATCTGTTACACTAAAATTTGTCACCATGACTATTTGTAGTCAGTATGGCTCCATCAACTGTCATACTGTCCTCCTTGGCAAGTCTTATACCTCTGCTCCTCATGTCAAACTCCAAGAAAGAGAGAAAGTCCTTAAAAAGTCAATTAACTCTGGTTACGCAGTTTCTCTTAACCTTACCTGCGTGTACGCACCTCAAGTTCACAATACCTGCGTACTTGTACGCTCTGTCTGTAAAGGGGTGGGTGTGTACTCCTGTAAAGGTCAAAAGGCGTGAGTTTTACTTCAAAAAAGTTACTTGTGGTCGAATCTAGAGCATTCTAGAAGATGGTTTGACGTGTATTGAGCGCCTCCAGATGGTTCATGCATCCCTATGAAAGAGGAACTTATCCCATCAAGAGGGGAGCTATCCCATTGAAATAGGGGCTTATCCCATTGATGGTGGACCTGATTAACTTCCTCCAAAGCATTATAAATACAGGCATTGGACCAGAGGGAGGGGAGGTTGAAAGCTGAACATTCCTAAGGGTAGATGCTGCTGAAATTAGGACTCCCTTATAGAGCTTGAGAGGAGAGATTCCCATCCTTTCTTAGCTTCATTTGGAAATGGGTGAGCTGATCAAAGTAAAGGAGAACTCTTGCTGGACCCTGGGAGGGACCTGCACAACACCAAGGCACTGGTTGTAATGGTTTCTTTTGTTTCCAATTAATGCAATTAAGTTCATTTTTCTCAACAAGTTGTTATATATAATTTGTTTCATATACTCCTTGGTCTTTATGATGAATATGTTTTATTATATGAGTTATTCAGGTGCTATGTAATTGTTTGCTTGTTAGTGAATGCAGGTTTCAAGGAGAAGGATGAGCTCATATGGATCGGAGAGGCTGGACTGCTACAAACAACGTTGGACTAAAGGTATGCTTTAAACACCTGGTTGCTTGTATTTTAAATGCATATTTAGGGAAAGATAGTGCTTGATTGTTTTGTTTGTCACTAGAAAGCCTTAGCTTCTAGGGAGGTCGGTTTTGTCCGCAAAATTGACTCTTTCCGCATGACATCTATGTTCCTGGATTTCATGATTTATTTTGACTCCAGTTCCCTTCGTTTGTGATCTCCATAGGAAGAGCTGTTGAACCCTGCCATATTCCTCTTTTGGTAGGGAGTCCACTCCTTTGGTTGTTCCTTGTTCTAGAAATTTCTCTAGATCCAGATTTTCCCTATCTAGAATCTCCTACAGTTCATGGTACTCCGTTCCCGCCTCGCTTGGAGTCATCTCATGGTCCCTATTTATCTCCATCATGTTTTCTATGATATCTTCCATGATGTCATCCCTTTCCTTCTCAGTGATAATGTTCTCCATTTACTGGTTTGCTTCTTTGTTTCCTTCTTCTTCTTCTAAGATCTTAAAGCTATTGTGGTTCGGTTGTTTTTCCTCATTGATCTTATTTTGTGGCCTCTTTCCGCCTTTCCCTTTGCCCCAAACCTTGGTAAAACCCTCAGGATTTTTATCCACTGTGGTTTTCACATTTCTCTCGATGTTGTTTGTTGGGAAGTCTTTATATAGATGCCCATGCTCATGGCATTTGCGACACCTAAATGGAATGTGTTCATAGTCCACCATCTGTACCCATTCTTCATCATATACTTCTAAAATTATTGCGTTTGGAAGTGCTCCAGATAAGCCCATTTCCACACAGATCCAGGCAAAGGAGGTGTATTTTCCTTTCAGAGTCGCATCTGAGATATTTAGAAAATGCCCCAGTTTGTTGCCTATTGTTTTCAGCGATTCTGGTAACCAATAATCTAGAGGAAGGGAGTATAGTCTGATCCATACTGGTACTGATGAAAATGTCTCGTGTTCCGGAACAAAGTTCATTATCCATGGCCACATGTAGAGGCCTGTAGCAGCATAGAAATATGGTCCTCCTTCAAACACTCTATCTTTATCCTCTAGGCTTGTGAATACTACTGTGAAAAAGCCCTTCGATCCAAAATGAAGGTTTATTTCCCTCTTTGGCTTCTAGTGGCTCCTTATCCAGACATGCAACGCCCTCTCCATTGGCCATATTCCCATGAATTTGCAAATGACTGCATTTTCCGTCATATGATCCCTATGCGCTTGTAGCGCAGGGTCGTTCAAGATAACCCGAGGAATGGTGTTCGACTTAGGTTTGCAGACCTAGATGTCCTCACAGAAGTAGGTTTTTGACTACTATCCCCTTTTTCCTTTTCCTTACTAGCTTCCTGCTGCTCTCCTTCCTGTTCATGAGTTCTGTTTCCTCCCAATGTGTCTGTGTTACTTGCCCTTGTTGCCTTCTCCAGGGGCTTCTTGAAATGATACTTTCCTGCGTCCTTGCTTCTATCTGTAACTACTTGATTGTAGGAGGGAGCAACACTCCCCCCCTGTGCGTCCCGCCATGGTGCTCAATGTCAAAACCCTAACCCTAGTTCAAGTTGTAGAGCCTCCCGCGCCTAATCTTCATTTCGTATAGATCAAATTTTCATTTGCAGAGTTAATATTTCTCTTTTTCAAGAGTCCAAAATTTCCTTTCTTCATATTCAATCTAACAACAAAATCTTAAGACTTTTCATTGGGTTTAGTTTCATATTTGGATTTAAATATTGTATCCTCTAGAATACACAAAGACCATAGCTCATTGAAGTTTGAAGTGTCCTTTATTGAATAGATTCTTGTTAAAAAACTACTCATTCTGGAGGTAAAGCATTGAGTATACAAGTTGTTAATTCAAAAGCTGACACAACTTCTCCAAGCCCTTGTAGTTGTTCCTTCAATTGTGATACCTTTATAAGATATGAGGCCAAGTATTTATCCTTCAATAATCTTGTTTGTAAATTCAATTCCTCAAGGATATTTTTTGACCTATCGTACTAACATAATATAGTTTTACCAATTTGTCATAGATTTCTTTAGATGTGCCTATGTCTGCAACAATTGAAATAAGATGATATTTGATGGATTCAATAAAAATCCTTTGAGCCCTAACTTCTCCTTTATTGTACTTGGCTCATTCTTGAGTCTTTTCCTTCTATAGTTCTGTAACATTTCCTAAAACGTGGTCCATGACTTCATTTTCTATGAGTACCAAATCTATTCTCTTCTTCCATGCTTGAAAGCTTATTGATCCATCGATCTTACTGCCTTCCTTGCAAAATGAAGTCATTTGATTTGAGTGTTGAGACATAGAAAATAATATAGGACTTGTAAAAATATTGACGTGCTTGATGTATTCTTGATGCTTTCAAATATTTTGATGATCCCAAGAGTTATTCAAAGATGTCCTAGAAATATGACTTCTAGGATCATTGGCACAATAGTATCTTCAAGCTGCTTCAAAGATGAATAATGATGCCTTCAAGAGTGTATATGATGCTCCCAGGATTCTAGATGCTTCTTTAGTGATGAATTCTATAGATATGCCTTCCAAAATGAGTAAAGAGCTTCCAATAGAGAGAGATGACGATCTTCTTCAAAAATGATGATGGGTAACCATGAGCCTTCAATGATAAAGAGAGATGAATAATCAACGTAGTAGTCTCCCTTTGAGTCTTATTCCATATTCTCTTCCTCATGTCCTTAGCAAAATATTTTCCTCCAAAGTATATATAATGAATATCTTCCACTTATGCCAACAAGAGTGATATTCATGCTGCCTTTTCTTCACCTTAGCTTAGATACCATGTTGAGAAATCAATAGGGAAACAATTAGGGTGATTTTTATTTACTCGATAATTGCTTGTGAAGCTACGTTGGCTTCTTATTAATTTTATTATTATCTTTTCATTAAACAATTACCAAAACCACAAACCATGCAAATCAAAAAAAGACACCGAAAATAAGATGTAGGCTCCAAGGTAGGGAAAAACCCCTTCCAAGGGGAAAACCCACTAAAAATATTTTCTTATAGAATCAAATTAGAGTTAGAAATCCAAGATCCAAACACCCAGACCAAGGCCTCCCATAGGACCCAAGTCAACCCTCCTTCCAAGCTCTTCCAACAAGTCAAAGTCAACTCAAGTCAAAGCTATTAGGCCAATCACAAATTAGGCCCTCCTTCCCATAGGAAGTTGCTAGGAAAAGATGATAGGCCCTCCTTCCCATCATAAGTTTCTAAGCCAATCACAAATTAGAAATAATATTTCCATAAAATTAGAAAATTATTTTTGAATTCATGAAAAATAGAAAAATTCAGTGTTTTCCTGAAACATTGGTTAAAATTGCAAAAAAATAACAAAGTAATGCATGGTCAATGAATTTGACTGTGAGGCGAATGCTATAGTCCCTGAAGAGGTAGGAACTAATAAATAATGGAGTCTTATCTTAAAAAAATAAGAAAATTAACATGATTTTTTTCGCTAATCCTAAATGAAAAGGGAAAATTAGTTGTTAAAAATATTGAACAATAATTCTACTATATTTTTGGAATGGTGGGGCTAATATACTGCATCTCACATATTCATCATAGGAAAAACAAAAAGGACATCTAGTAGGTCCACATCTCCCCCTCTCTTGAATATTGTCCCACATCAATACCTTGTTATTCAAGACTAGCCACATAAAATTTATCCCTTTGAGATCAATTGACACCTCCTCCAAATGGAGTAATTCACCATTTGAAGGGAAAATATATTTATACCTTAGTTATGGTTTTTATTGGCCATCATTAGGAATTTTTGAGCAAATTAACATGGCTTTCTTTTAGACTTTTGGTAAAAACACCTCAAAACATTGGCCCTATCACCAACCAACCTTAGTTGTGAAATTGTCTTATATTATTGACTCTAAGTAGACATAAGAATTTGATAAGGATCCTGATTTAAATATAGGTATCCTCTCCCTGTCACAGGCATTAACACATTTTTTGATGTCTATACCCTTCACCATGTCTAACCCAAGTGTCTTATCCTAATTTGACATTATGTCCATCTCCCACCTTCTAAACAAGCCACTTACCCATTACTAGAAATGCTAACATAATACATACATATACATATATATATATATATATATATATATATATATATATATATATATATATATATATATATATATATATATATATATATATATATATATATATATATATATATATATATCTGTGTGTGTGTGTTAATTTGAATTATTTTTTTAGAAAATGATTTAAAAATATACATTTAAAAATTAATTATTATTATTATTATTATTTTTCATTAGGTTTGTTTTTTTCTTTTATTTTTATTTGTTAATTATGTTGTTTGCAAAATCATTATTATTTTAAGTTATGGTTCTAAAAATATTTCAATTTTAACCTCGTAAAAGGGTAGGATAATAAAATCCCCAACTATGTATCCAAGTATGTTATTTGAAGTCTTTTTGAATTTAGGATTGATTTTAAGATTTTGACTTTAACAACATTGATTGTTAAGACCATGTTTTAATCAAAGTCATACTTTTAGTTTCAAAGTAAATGAATATTACAATAGCTCCACTTTTTGATTCAGGGATTGATTTTAGGGTTTTTGTTATAATAGTAATGAATGTTAAGGACATGACTTCAAAAAAGTCGTGATTGTAACCCTAAAAAAATGTGCTACTATTGTACCACTTTTTGATTTAGTTGATAGTTTTAAAGGTGATTTTGGGAGCATCACCTTTCAATATGAGAATTGATTTTAAGGCATTTGTTAGCAACATTGCAAGAATTTAAGGTTGCATTTAAAAAACATTGTAATTTTAACCTCCTAGAAAAATGGTGCTATTGGTAACACCAATTTTCATTTTAAGTGTTAAGTTTGGTGTTTTTGACCAAAATATAGGATTTTAGTGGTAGAATTCTTCTTTTGAAGCCACAATTCTCTTCAAATAAATAATTGCATGGAGCCTTCTCTTAAAAAAGTATAATAGAATTAAAGCTCATCTACTGTATCTCGCATATTCATCATAGGAAAAACACAAAGGACATTTACTATGTCCACATCTCCCCCTCTCTTGAATATTGTCCCACATCAACACCTTGTTATTTAAGACTAGCCACATAAAATTTTTCCCTTTGAGAGGAATTGTCAATTTTCATAGCAATTTCCACCTCCAAATGGAGCAATTTACCATTTTAAGAGAAAATAGATTTATACCTTAGTTATGGTTTGTATTGGCCACCACTAGGACTTTTTGAGAAAATTAACATGGCTTGCTTTTAGCCTTTTGATAAAAACTCCTCAAAACATTGGTCTGATCACTAATCAACCTTAGTTGTGAAATTGTCTTATATTCTTGACTCTAGGAAGACATAAAAAATTGATCAGGATCCTAATCCAAATACAAGTATCCTCTCCCTCTCAAAGACATTAACACATTTTCTGATATCTATTCCCTTCACCACGTCCAACCCAAGTGTCTTATCCTAATTTGACATTTTTTCCATCTCCCACCTTCTAAACAAGGTGCATACCCATTACTATAAATGCTAACATAATAGAATTCTAGATAAGGTAACCATTCCTATGAATTTTGGATATGTTAAGGACCCATTCCTCCATTGAGGCGAGTTTATACTATTTCTAGACTATCACCTAACTCTATAGCTCATAGTTCAATCTTAATCTCCACACATTTTTGGTTTCTAGTGCTTTGGAAAAGTGATAGATGTTTGTCAAGCCCCACCCTACCAATTTCTTTGGCCATTATTATAAATGCTAACATAATAGAATTCTAGATAAGATAACCATACCTACACATTTTGGATATGTTAAGGACCCATTCCTCCATTGAGGTGAGTTTATGCTATTTCTAGATTATCACCTAACTCTATAGCTCATAGTTCAAGCTTAATCTCCACACATTTTTGGTTTCTAGTGCTTTGGAAAAGTGGTAGCTGTTTGTCAAGCCCCACCCTACCAATTTCTTTGGAACAACCAACCTATCCCATTTCACAGGAGGACTACCTCTGTCTTCCTTGCCTCCATGCAATAGAAACTTAAAGCATATTCAACTGAGCTTGTCTAATACTCCTTTTGGAATGAAATTTGTAGACATCCAATACACTGGTATAACATCTAAAATAGAATTCACCAATGTTATAAGTTTTCTCTCCTTTCAAATCCATATAAATCACCAAACATACAATCTCTTTTTTGAATTTTGCAATGATATAATCTTAAATTCTTTTCCCATAATCATTTGGCCTAATAAAAAATCCAAGATACTTCAAGATACTTTTCAAGTTAACTTGCTAATAATGAAGTAGTAGATTTTGTAGAATTTATCATCATATTAGTATCCAAACTAAAGATCTAGGATCTCTTTTAAATTATAATCACCCCTCCTAGAACCATCATAGAAAGTCATAATAAAAACCTCAAAATATAGATGAAACAAATACAGAGTGTCCTCCAACCTAATACGTTAAATATTCCTAAAGTTTTAGCATCAATTCAACCCTCTTTCTGTAATGAGAAAAATCACGTGTGACAAACAACAACCCTACCTCAACCCTTTTCTTGGTATGAAGAAATCTATTGCATTGCCATTAATCAATATAAAAAAGGATACAAAAATTATGTAGCTCATCACCAAGTCTTATCATATTCCTTCGATAGGTAATTTTTGACAACATTAGCTAGTAATCTCTTAGTTTCAAAAGAATGAAGAAATTAACAAGGCACACTTATAACCTGATGAAATTGTGTACTATGTAAGAAACCAAATTGTTCTTGTGAGATGGTAATTATTTTCTTGGTAATTATTTTATATATACAATTTCATAATGCAATACAACCAAAATCATCGAATGGACCCAGGTTTGCAGATTTTAGAATCAAAGCTACAAAGGTTGTTTTAAAGGCTACAATTATTCTACCATTGAGTTTAGAATCTTTGACGAGTCTATGTAATTCATTCAGATAAAATCCTATGTAGAGGTATATAGGACAAAATTTTGGACATGGGATTTCATATTTTTGAAGAAAGTGGACTTTTTGAGTTCATCTTTAGAAAATTCTTCCATAAAAACCTCATCTTTCCTATCAATACTAAATCCAAGAAAATAAGATGTCATTTTTATCACCTAAATAATAGTAGCCCTACCATATTCCTTGTATATTCTCACAAAGTGTTTCCAATCCCAACTTCCCTATGCCTTCAAAGCTTATGACCTCTTCAACATCCCTATTTTTCATCATCCAAATAGTGTTGACATTTGTTCTATAATTAGCTTGATTTTTTTTTTTAAATTATATTTTCATTTCCATAAGTGAATTAAACAACCTTGGTTTTTAGTCTCCATTAAACCTCTTTAGCTTCAAGTAATTTTCATCTTTTTATGTTCAAATTGAATGAATACCTCTTTTACCTCCTCACTTTTAAGCCTCACTAACAAATTCTCATAAAACTCTTTTAGCTAAGACTAAACCTTAAAAAATCCGCCTCATCCTTTTTTATACTTTAAAATTCCCATCTTGAAGCCATTCATTTAATCAAATTGAGATTATCTACAATCTAAATGGCAGTAGAAGAATTCCATACCTTTAAAATGGATCCATTATCTTTTTCATTAAAGAGAAAAATACTTGGTCCTCTAATCATTCTAGAGTAAAATTGAAATGATTAGATGGTTTGGGACCTCCTTTTTCTAATTCTAATGAAACATGGATGTGATTAAAGCTCGCCACTGATCCAAACCATTATTTAACATGATCATTGGAAAAATATTTTGTCTTAAGAAATTTTCCACTCTTTTCACAATCCTCTCCTCCCGTAGTCTCCTATTCCTCCACATAGGAATTTATTCAATAGGAGAAACATTAATTAGATCCACCGCCTCAAATCCCTAATGTAAAATTTAGTTAATGGGTAAACCTGAGCATGTAATAACCAAAATTTAGCTTTGCCTAAGTAGAAGTTTTGATCACTTCCTGGAACAACTCAATTCTACCTCAACACTTCCATCCCAAAAACCATTGTCCAACAATATTCTCTTCAATTCTACCTCAACACTTCCATCCCAAAAACCATTGTCCAACAATATTCTCTTGTAAGATGCAGGCCATACATTTTCAATGCTATCATTTCCATCACCAAATCCTAGGAAAAAACATGACATTCACATCCCAATGATAATCTAAAGTGTTAGTGCATCGTAAGCCTGTTGATTTACAACTAGTTACCAAACCTCTAGACATACCCTTGGAATCCAGATGAATTTTTTTTGAACCACCCAAGAAATTTTCAATCTCAAAGATCACTTCTCACTTTCACACATAGTCTCACGTAAAAATAAAATTTTTGGAATATAAAATTGAATCAATCTCTTCAGGGCCATTTGTTTTGGAGGAATGACTTAGCCCTCTAACATTCAAATATAGGTAGATCCCAAGGGGTGAGAGACCATGCTTGTAATTGATCTAATATCCCATGTTAGAAGATACCATTTTCCTTCAATTGCTTCTATTGTTACTATTTCTTGAGATAAAGAAAGGTTTGACCTTTTCCATCTCCCTAACCATTTTCCTCTTTTTCTTAGATTTGGATCCAAACCTCAAGAAAAATACCTTCCCTATGAGGATACAAGGACCTTAGATCATAGGTTGTATTTTCCCTTGACTTATTCCCCCCCATCTTTGTTGATAACTATGGGTAATTTTGAACCACATACATCTTTGTTAATAGCTATGGGTAATTTCATACCACATACATCATGATTGTATTGAGGAGAATTCAAAATTATGGGGCCATTCTTAGAATCTAAGGTATATGCCAATTATTATCCTACAACACCCTAGGGAGAATTCATATCCATCCCTTCCATCCACTTAACAACAAAATCAATAATTATAGAGGAACCCCCAACCCAATCATTGCAACCCAAATAACCAAAAAGAGGCCTAACTACTTCAAGGAGGACATGTTTTTCAATGAATTTCCAAGAGAATATTCTGAGGAAGTGAATACCCCCAACTCTAAGATGACATTAAATTTTTTATATTGAACCTTGAATTCATTCCTCCCAATAGATTCCATTTACAAACCTTACTTGGCTAACACATTGACTTTGGGATCAAATAAAGCCTCTATCTCTTCCAATTGAAATTTGGACAAATCTTCATCAGATAAGCTAACAAGATCTTGAGTATTAGAATAATGCTCCACCTTATCGAAGACATCTCCCTCTTTTTGAACTTCCCTGTTTTTTTAAAGGGAATTTCATATTCAACAACCTCGTGTCCCTACTTATGGCATCTAATGCATAAAAAATGAGTACCCTAATAATCTAGAAAATTTGGACAAATCTTCATCAGATAAGCTAACAAGATCTTGAGTATTAGAATAATGCTCCACCTTATCCAAGACATCTCCCTCTTTTTGAACTTCCCTGTTTTTTTTAAAGGGAATTTCATATTCAACAACCAGGTGTCCCTGCTTATGGCATCTAATGCATAAAAAATGAGTACCCTAATAATCTAGAATTTAGAGCAAAGAGTCATCACCATTTTGAAGAGTAATCTCAATAGATAATATTTTCGTAGGTAAATCCCACCTAGGACCTTAGCACTAGTCATATAATTGGTTTCTTTAAAACTTAGATCAACTTTTGGGAAATGAACCAAAGAATTGAAAATTTCTCTAAATATACCTTTTGATTATAAATCAGTTGAAAGCCCAAGAAACTTAAATCAAATGAGAGTAGTATAAATTTATCACTTATTACATCAAACAAAGGGGTTCAATTTTTGAGGAACAATTGGGTGGAACCCCATTTCCAACATCTCCCTAAAACTTTCTCCAAATCCATCCACAAGTGAAGTAGAAAGCCCGACCAACCCAATGCTAAAAAAAAGTTGTAGAGTAACCAATAATTACCTCCCATTCATTTGACATCTTCTCCCATAGATATTTACCCCCTTTCTTTGACCAAATAATATACTAACCAATGTCATAGAAGTCACTGACAATACTTCATTCATTTGAATACCATTACCCAATACCAACTTAACTAGAGAAACACTAGTCTTATGCACTTTTTTTTGGCCTCCCACACTAGACCCTTCACCTATGTACCTTAATATCTATTGAAACATTTCACAAAAAGGTGGTCGTGATCCCTTTCTGACCACAATATCCTTTGGTTTAACCAATTTCTCTTTCCATTTGTACTAATCCTTATTTGAGGAGGTTCAGTTTGAAACCAAGTTTCGAAACCTAATACTCTTGTTTTGTTCAAAACATTACTAGTGCGTATAATTACTTTTGTTGGATTGAAAACCTAACATCAATACTCTCATGTCAAATACTAAGAATTTGTAGTGACAATAAGTTTTAAAACCTAATACTCTTGTTTTGTTCAAAACATGTGTAGTATGTATAATTACTTTTGTCTGATTGAAAACCTAACATCAATACTCTCATGTCAAATACCAAGAATTTGTAGTGACAATAAAATATCCAAAAAAACCTCTTGACACTTAACTTGAAGGTTAACCCCAAAGATAAAAAAACAAGGATCCAACTCAAATTAAAACTTAGATTTGGAAACATTAGGTGAAGCCTTGCCCAAATTAGATACCACACCAACTTCAAGGGAAAAAAGACTAGGTATTTCGTGGGTGATTGGATAATAAAATAAATCCCCACTACCATTCATCTTATCTAGATACTGATTAGAATGTATAACCAATAGACTACAAGATGTGATCTCCAATAAGAAACTTCCTAGGTGCATACCTAATCAAATGGGACTAGAGTAATGTGATTTGAAAATAGTGCAAAATTTTATTAATCCACATATCCAAAGATGAAATTTTTATTTCACCCCCATCATGGACACTTCCGCCCAACACAATTCCTAGTACCATGGCCCTCAAGCACGACACTTTTGGTAACATAATTAGTATCCTATATCTAAACATCACCTAATGGATGATTAAAATAATCTTCCTAGTCAATTTCCTTCACCTCAAACCCCAACTCAATAAAACCCTAGCCATTGAGCCCTAAGCATTCTTCTAGGCTTATATGATCATGCAATTTTCCATAATTATGAGTGACGAGTGAGTGACACTAGCACCTCAATGTTAATCACTCTTTTCCCATGTATTTTCAGTGATTTATATTATCTTTCTCATTTTTAATTATACCATGCATTCTTCATCCCCATTACCAAATTAAAAAAAATAAAAGTTATGCCTAAGTAGGATAACTTCAATTTTAGTGGAGCCTTATTTTTATATCTTACAAAGAAATTTAGATGGTTATTAAAATTGCTTCATATGATAAAAATACAAAATATGATGTGTGTGTTTTTTCTTTAATTCTTAAAAATGTAGCATCTAGGAAAAATATTCACCTAATATTTTTACATTGGACTATGTAAATAGTATGGGTAACAATGGGGTATTACAAGGGGGAAATCACCCATGTTGATAAAAGAAAAGGTAGGGATATTCCACAAAGGAGGGGGTTTATAACGGCTAAAAAGGGTTGGGTATTTCTTTAGTGCCCGATGGTTTCTCCACCATGAAATGTTTGGACCTCTCCAAAGAGAGTTGAAGAAGCTACACCATGGAATGGAAGCATGGGTTCTAAGAAGGATGTCGTATCTAATATAATAGTTAAGCATAATTATCTTAGCAAGGATATTTTTTATCCAATCTAGTGGGAACATCTATGAGTTATCTATAATTTATTGAGGCCTTGACAAGCATAGATAGGGGGTCTAAGTTCAAAGAGGCTAAGAGGTCAAGCCAAGGATATGGAGTAACATTGATATCAAAAATCATATCCATGGTTGTTTACTTCTTGAGGTGATCAAAGGTAAGAATAATGTATACTCATCTTCTTCCTTACATGTTCTTTCATCAAGATTATGTAGGTTGGTCATGTTGAAAGTTAATTAAGACCTATAGAGGGATGTATGAAAAGCATACCTTAGTGGTTGAGATGGTTACCATGCAATAAAAATAATATTAATATCAAGGATGTAATCATTCTAGGTATCTCATAAACATGTTGATTTGGTGAAGGTGTCTCTTATGGGTTAAGGTGCATTGTTTTCATGTTATGTAGAAGTTAAGGCCTTATAGTTCTCATATTTTCTATTCTTCATTTGTTTCTTAGTTTTCTTGCTTGTGTGATCCCCTTACGTGAGATGAAGTCCCTCAGTCGATAATGTCTTACGTGAAGGCATGAAGGGTTTTGACTAGATTTTGGTATAGATCTCAAAGAAACTATGTTTAAAATTTTAAGTGAGTTCAAATTTGATGTATTGATTAAAAACGTTAAATGATTGTTTAAGTTCAAGGAAATTTTTGAACATTTCCTTAAGTTACTTTATAATGAAAGTAGAAAGTATTGTAAAATATGCCAACTCAACAAGAAAAAATAAGAATAATTATAAAAAAAGAGGAAAGTAGTGTAAACTATGCCAAGACCCAATAAGACAAAGTGGGACAAAGTAGGAGTTGAACTCCTTGAATTGATATATTTTTTCATGAATATGTGTGTGTGTGGTTGGGAGGAATGATTATTGTCCCCTCAACTCAAATTTAATTCTCGCATGTTGAGCTCTTAACAAGTATATTATCATAATGGCTTTGAGCCATATTGTTTATTGACCTTGTCCAAAAATTTTAAGATTTACCTTAGGTACCATCCTTGAAATAAAAGGTACTCAAAAAATGTAACTTAGAATATATATATATATATATATATATATATGGTTTTGGAAAAGGCTTTGAAGTTCACATGATATAAATCTATAAACCAATACAAACAAGAAAAAACAAATCATGTTAGGGTCTCAATATAATGAAACTTGAATCATGTTATATTTGTATTTAGAAAGAGGAAAAGAACAAGCATATATGATTAAGTAAACATTTCAACCATGTATTCCCCATTAATATTTTCATCTAAATATTAATCTAGATTTGTATCAATATTTATGATATAAATTAAAATAAAAAGAAATATAATAATTTTCCAAAACATATCAACATGAAATGGATGCACCTATGTAAATCATAATTGTGTTTAATTAATTATCCTTTTCCAAAACATATCAACATGAAATGGATGCACCTATGTAAATAATAATGGTGTGTAATTAATTGTGTATCTCTTTATAAAGTTTATTTTCAAAATGTTTTACATATTTTAGGAGCATAAGTATATTTGTGGAAATTTGGTCATTTCCCAATTAGTGTGATATATAAATATAAAGATATCTTGTGATGTTTTCAATATCACAAGTTTCATATATTTCATCTCAATCTTTTAAAGTCATTTTCATTTACACAACTTTCTATGAAATTTCAAATTTGATAATAAATGTAATTTTGTACCCTTTTCACAATAGAGTCATCAAGGTGAGTGCCTAATGCATTCACAATGGTACTTGTCTCACCTCACAATCATCACACCAAAATTGTTATAAAATTTTTTTGCACTTCGTGAGAAAGTAAAAATCTCAAGTGTGAAACCTAAGAGGGGTTCACTATCACCTCACTAAACCTCGTTTCACTTATGGCCAATTCTCCTCCAACTTAATGGGGGTTCTCCCTAGTAGATCTTAAGGATCTAATGACCTAATTAAACCAAGTCAAGAGACCTAAGGCTTCTACTTCAAATACAACTAAATAAAATATTGCATTATTTAGGGCTTAGGGTGGAAGATAAGATTTTTGGTGTTTTTGAGTAATTTCAAGGTTTGAGTTCAAAGGGAAAGGATCCCTAAACACTCACAATCAAGGAATCACTAGGAGAGAGAAACCCTAACAAAATAGTTTGAATGATTTATAAAAAACAAGGGTGATGGAGGATAGAAGATTAGTGCCTTAGATTGCCAATATATTTTTGGGGCATATAAGATCAAAGAACAAAAACTTGGAGATATTGGAGTAGATATAATATTCAAAATACTAGGGTAATATAACGTACTTATCCTAGGGTTTGAATCAAGTCTCTTAATTTCAAAATATAAATTAATATAAATTAACGGAAAGATCTAACCTACTACTTCCTCAAAGGAAGAATTGTTTGTTTAACAAGGATCATTAAACAAATGTTATGCCCCTTTCTTAATAATTTATTATATCTATCCAATAGAACATTAACTAAGACACAATAATTTCACTTACTAGGTTTATATGAATTCATCCAAGATTTTCCATAAATTGCCATGGAAAGACATAAAAATCCACATCAACAAAGCATCCCAAGAGGTTGCTTTACTCATCCATCTATAGCTAAATTATAATAAGACAATTCATAGAAATTTATTTCTTCCACATATAGGGGAAAAATCCCTCAAAGGGTAACCCATATCGATAAATGAGGTAACGAAGCATCCAACATCCAAAGGCCCTTCAATTAGTCTTCAAAAATTTTCACAAAAGCCCTCCAAATTGGGCACTCTAGCACCCAAGTACATGACCTCTCCAAACAATGTGGTCAAATGTTCTCAAGAATGCTCTAAAATATTCCTTCAAGGTTAATCCACATCCATATCTTAAATAAATTTCTCCAAAAGCCATGCAAGGTACCTTTCCAAGTGAATTAAATTCATAACACCACCTTACAATCGTAATATATAGGTCGACCATCTCCCAAAGTGGACATTTACCCTTCGCCATCTCCCAAAGTGGACATTTACCCTTCAACAGAGGTCATTTTGCCTTCCAAAGTGGACATATGTATGTTAGTAATATTTGTGGTATCAATGTTATGGGTGGTGGCATTGCCCCAAATAGGTGGTTTGGGGATGTTGCAAGTAGCATCAAAGACCAAGTTGCAAGAATGGGATTGCATGGTCGTGAGGTAGAGCATTGAGGCAATGCCTGCTAACTATATTACAAAATATACAACAACAAGTGTGATTCTAGTGTTTGCAAAATTGGAAGCTTTACATCAAGCTAAATGGATGCATGGTTATATAATTAAAAGTGGATTTGTGGAAGCATGGAGACTACATCCAATGTGTTTGATAATATGCCTCACAAAGAGGAATTCTTTGATTACATGATATAATAAGCGGAGGATATTTGAGGAGGCAAAGGACTTGTCCAAAGCAATGTCGGAACAAGACAATGTGTCATGAAAACTAATGATAACAAGGTTTGTGAAAGTGGCAATGTGGAGTTTGTAAGGTGACTATTTGACATAATTCCTAAGTGAAATGTGGTCTTTTGGAATGCTTCTAAGGTATGTGGTTTCTTGGATTGTGATTATTATGTGGGTCAAAGGGGAGAGAAGGATATTGTTACCTTAAAATATGTTATGTTGGTTTCTGGAGGATCAATAACAAAAATGATGGATAGAAAACCAAATGTTACATGTCATGCCATTTTCTATTCATATTTATAATAATTACATGCCATGTCATTTTTCATTCATATTTATAATACTATTTAGAATAATATATTGTAAACATAAACAAATCAAGGTGTTCATAAAAGGTAGGGTTAATCTAGTTTAGTTTTATTTTCATTGAATAGGAAAAGAGGAAGAAAAAGCCAAATAATGTGATACATTATATTTCCCATTTATAATTATGAAAATATTTCTTATTTATCATTTATAATTATGAAAATATTTCTTAGATATAAAATCATACCTTTTTTTTTCCAAGGGAAAAAAGTCGTAATTTCTATTGATATAAAGAAATTACATTTTGTAGATGATATGCATATAGAGTTGCCTGTCAAAGTAATAAACCAAAACTTAACCAGATAGATAAAGATTGTCTCCACAGTGAAGTCTGTTATCTGCTAAACTGTGAAATTACATTTTGTAGATGCTAAGGCATATGCATATGGAGGCAGAGTTGCCTGTCAAAGTAATAAACCAAAACTTAACCAGATAGATAAAGATTGTCTCCACGCAGGGAGTCTGTTATATGCTAAACTGTATCTTTACCTGTTCTCTAATCTAGAGAGAACAAGATCAAAATCATACCTTTTTCATATATATATAATTTCGTTTTATGTGGTTTTTTGATTTATTTATTATATTAAATGTAAATATTACTTTGGAGTGCTTCCTTTATTGCTTTTCAAATATGTTGAAGAATTTTAATCTCCTACATTTTAAAGGTTTCATAAACCATATAGATATATGTCTTAATAACGTTCATCTTCATAATCATCAATAAATTAGAAAAATAAATAAATAACAAATATAATTAATTAAAATTATATATCTATATATATATATATATAATATTTAATCATAAAAAATATAATTAAAAAAAAATTAACTAGTTTTAACTTTTCTTTTAAAATATATTAATAATTAATAAAAAAATATTTCACTAAAATACAAATTAATTAATTCAATAAATTATTAAAAAAATATAATTCTAACCGTAAAATACTAATAAATATATTTCAAAATCATCAGAAAATATTATATTAATCAATAGCATGCTAATTTCCTTTTCCAACTAACCGCACCATTTACCATATAGCATACAATCTTCATATTATATATTCACTTTTCACCAACAAGGCCAGCACAAAGCTGAGCTCTTTCATTTTTAAGCATTGCAATCTCCGATCGAATACTTTCGACTCCCTCTCCATTGCCTTCTGCGATTGTTTGCTCCAATGTCATAATAATTCTTTCTATGCTTTTGATCTGTAAAGAAAAAGGAAAATGCAAAATGCTTAAGTTCTTATTACACTGATTATTGCCTCCATTTAACATAGCAGGTTACAAAATAATAACTAAAATTTAATTATATTATAAATTATTTATATATAATTTTAGTCCGTTTTTATTATAGTTTATGAAAATATTTAGAAAATTGAGAAAGTAATTATAAATCATAAAGACATTTGAGAGTAGGAGTTAAACTTATAAAGGCATTTGAGAGTAGGGGTTAAAATTATGATATTGGAATAGAAGTGATAATTTACATTCACATATTATGTGTCTAAACTTTTTTTTATGTTTTCTTTAAGGATTTCAACATTTTTCTCAAGGAATTGATCATTAACCAAGTTATAAGCTTATATACTTTACCCAACACCTTGAGATAGCTATAGTATACTTATATAGGGGTTACACTTATGACATTGAGATGTGATTATCCACATGCACATTCAACATTCTCCCTAAGGAATTGATCATTAGCCAAGTTATAAGCTTATATGCTTTACCTAACACCTTGAGATAGCTATACTATACTTATATAGGGGTTACACTTATGACATTGAGATGTGATTATCCACATGCACATATTATAGACCCAAGACTACCTGCATGTTCTTTTATCAAAATGCCCTCATGAAAGGACTAGCTTTACCCAACACCTTGAAGTAGCACTTAGAGATAGTGCGTCAAACTTTGCATTGAGAGGTGATTATCCACTTGCACTTGAGGTGGGTTAAACATATGTGTTGGGTAGCGAAAGCCCCACGGAACGAGTATGAGGTGCGAAGCCTAGAATTTTGGGTAATATTAGGGTAAAAGACTCCGCGGAAAGAGTGGAGCGCGAGCTATAGTAGGTTGAGTCAAAGGGTAGTCTGCTTGAAAATAATGAAAAGAAATAGTAATAGAGTCGGCCTGCGGTGGGATTGCAGGCCAAGGAAAAGTATAAATAGAGCGAGGCTCTATGAGGGAAAGGCAAAAAACTTTTGGTTTTTGGCCCGAATATGTAATGGGTGAATAGTCTGAGAGCAATTGTAAGTCCGAGTCAAGGGAGTAGGGTAGAAGGTAGAGGCTCTGCAGCTGTGTGCGCAGAGGCCTGGAAAGTCCGCAGCTGTGTGCGCAGACCCCTATAGCTGAGTGCGCAGGGTGGATCTGGATGTATTGTTGAAGATTGATAATAAAGATAAGTTTCTTCTGAATTCTATGTTGATTGCAACTTTACTCTTTTATGATAAATGAACTATTATGATTTCTGCATTTGCTACGGTTGAATACATGTGAAATAGGTTAAAGACCGTTTTAACTAGATCAAATCAGTAATAAGTGATTCAATTTATAAGAAGCGCGATAAGGGTATTCTGATCTGCACGGATCCGGCTTAGCGCAAGGCTACAGACGCGAGCCCCAACCCACATCCAAGACATCTCCAGGGTGCGGAAACTTGGCTCTAGCACCATCCCCTGCTACCTCGAGTGAGACCTCAGTCCGCGCTTCGCAGGCTGTTGCCGAAAGGGCTGGTAGCTATGGGATTTGCTTGGCTAAATAATTCTTCCGAACCTGGGTCAAGCCCATATAAGCCAACAAATGGTTTCGTTGCCGGAACTGGGATCTGCCTAAGGGGTGTCTAATGTGGGAACACTGGAATCCTACAAAAAAGAGCTCGAAGATTGGTAGGTCAAAAGCTTCACGAGTTCACGGTTCAGGAAAACAGGAACTCGCGGATATCAGAGGAATAATGGTTGGATCGTTATATCCTCACGGACATACATGAGATCTTCTTTGTAACATTCCTGATAGAATTATATGAGTGGATCACAAAGTTAGCTGATAGCATGGGAAGGTGCAAATTAGACCAGCCGATAGTGTGGACCCTAGAACTAGTGCGTAGACTAGAAGCCACTGAAGACAAACTTGTGCGCGCGGTTGATCATTGGGTAGATCAAATCATTGGAGGATTTATCACTAAATTCTACTTCAAATACTTCAAACGAACCTCCCTACAAAAACCATCGAAAGCACTCTCACTACCACTGTAAGCTACAACGAAGCGGAAAAACAATTTCTCCAAGGATCGCGGGGTCGGTACATCAAGTCATTAAACACTTGGATTAAGATGCTGTTGTGCAAAAAACATATTATGCGCATACATTAATGTCTGGGGTAACACAGAGTGGAAGAGGTTACCGAGGAACGGGAGGAGCAAGGAACAGTCCTCTGATTTCTATCTTGCAGGAAAGTGAGGAAGATCTCGCTAGGTTCTCGCCCAGAAGTGCAGTCTGGTTGATTACAGAATGCCTTCTGCTGATACCACCTCCATCTACGCCATCACCCCCATCACCCACGTCGCGTCCGCCCACACCACCTCAACCCTCACCACCTCTTCCACCACCTCCTAGAACAGGGATGGAGAAAGCAGACATGTTACCGACCTTTCAAAGTATAGGGAATGAAGATCCAAGCCGGTTCTAGTTTGTGATAAACTCCGTATGGGACGCGCAAGGTATAATAGATGAAAACATCAAAAAGGCTACACTGGTCAGTGCACTCTAGGACTGGCTGACATGGTACATAAAACACTCAACCGACCATCCGAATGAAGGACTAGTAGCTATACAGGATGCGCTTAATAAGGAGTTTGGCCAACCAAAGTTTGAGAACCAATCGATCATTGGGTTCAAAGAAATAGCAATGCTGCCTGGTGAAACCCCGTGGGATCTGGACCAAAGATTAAAGAGTACTATTCACAAAGCTAATATGACATTGATCGACGAACAACATTGCACATGGTTTGTGGCATTGTTAACACCCCATCTAAGGATGGCTCTGTCACAACAGAAGATCTCAACCCAGGCTGAGGCACTAGAGATAGCTATGAGGTTATACGCGACCCCGATTTCGGACCCAGGGTTGGGAGTTCAACAACTCCACACGCAACTTTAGAACTTAAGTTTGGAAGTACAAAGCTTGAAGCAAGGAAGAATGCCTCGATCAAGGGTACAGCCGGAGGCACGGTGTATTAAATGTAAAAGCCATGCACACGACAAAGACCATTGCCTGGTCTTCGCAAACTATCTGGTGGGAGGAGGCTCGATGCCATTAAAAGTGGAAGTCCAGACAGGACAAAATGCCACGCTTGCGCTCTGGTGTGCGATTTTCTAGGTGGGAGGGAAACATGCAACAGATAACTGCCATCTATTATAGAAGTATACCTAGACCTCACAACAGTTATATTGCAATTTTTGTCGATCAGTAGGACACGATGAGTGAACGTGTCGAAGTTATGACTTAATGATGGAACGGACCCCAGCCTACAGGGTACAGGCTGAAACACGAGGAGGATTTCAAGGACGAGGTCAGGGAAGAGGATGGGGACCCGACTGAGGTCGCAGACAGATAACTTGTTATAATTGTGGTGAACAAGGACACTATGCTCACGAGTGCACTAACCCAACTAGGATCTCATGTCCTTATTGCGAACAGTTCGATCACGAATTGGTAGATTGTCCAACCTTGCTTGCCCAATTAAACAAGAAAGGGGTGCTTCAACCTCCGCCAACCCAGAATGTCCAGATGATGTGTGCGGAACCCCACAAAGAGGACACTAGTATAAATATGGTGCGAAGGAATGACGCAATGGAAGGAGGGAACACAGGAGGGGAGCGAGGTGACCCGCCTATGGGGAATCGTACTATTGAACTAAAGCAAGGAAGGGCGGGGCCAAACGAAGATTAGCTGAGCTTCGCAAAAGCTGCTACCTCAGGTGAGAAGGACCAAATGGAAGCCAAAATGGACCCCTACATGATCACCTCCTTTCTTGACGCATGCATGAAATTGCTGCGGAATCAGAAGGCTGTCCAAGGGCTACAGGAATTGATTACCAAGAGCACCAAATTCAGCAAACCCTAGGTGGTTCAAAGGATAGGGCGACATGCTCTACGCACTGGATGAGAAATGAGAATGATGGCACAAATAAGAGATTATGAGATGGATCAAGTCATCCTGGATTTAGGCTCGAATGCAAATATACTACCTAAGAAAACTTGGGAGTGTATAGGCAAGCCCGTACTGCAATGGTCCCCAATTCAACTACGAATGGCTAACCAGCAAAAAATCTTACCAATGGGCCAATTGCAAGGGGTGACGGTGGATATCGATGGTGTAATGACCCAGACCAACTTCGAAGTCATAGAGCTTATCGATGATAGAAATCCTTACCCTGCTTTGCTCGGGATTGATTGGGCCATCGACATGAAAGGAATCATCAACTTGAAAAGGCGCACGATGAATTTCGAAAAGAAGTCACTTCGCGTAGTAGTTCCGCTGGACCCAGTAGAAGGGGAGCACTACACAGAACCCGTTCGCGACGAGGAAAATAATGATGAACTGGATTGCATTTATCAGATAATGGCGCAAAACCCCAGTTAGATGCATTACAATGACAATAGAAGAACCTCATGGGAACATGAGAGTATCTGCACTATCGATTTTGAGGAGCATACGAAGCACTGACAGAATCGATTGCAGGGAGTTACAACACTCAACTGTAATAGGGTGACTCGATCGGCACAATGTGAAGAAAGACACCACTCGAAAGAGCAGGATTCAACCACTGAAGACTAGCTCACATGTGTAGTATAGGAGCCACCCAATGCATCGGCAGACAGAGCGTGCGCACTGATAGAAGGATCGAGGAAGCTCAAATACACAAGAAAGTTTCGACTCCAAATTGGAAGATATGCGCGGTGGTTAAGTTGGCACAAAATGATAGCACGAAGAATACGAGTGTATGGCAGACGATTGACACCTCAAACAGACCAGAGTGGACCACAGGATCATCAGGCTAGAGGGAACCTCCCCCCTACAGCCCAATCAACCACTATAGGCATAGCTTCTCCCACCAGAGATGGCGTCCACGACAAGGTTCAACAATTGTGGGCTACCATTCGACGTGCAAAATGACGACTTGATGAGTTGGAACAAACTGAGGCCCGAATCCGTGACCACAGTATGAAGTTGGACAAAGCCATCGAGAAACTTCAATTAGAAGTGGCCACCCTAGATGACGAAAAGGAATGGCCCAAGGAAACCAACATGGCTGGCTTTCCTACCTTGATACGGCTGCACCAAAAGCCATAGGGGTGCGCACACCATAATTTCGTGATAGAAGCAGGAGGACATCTAGGGTGCTCGCGACCCGGGTCAGTGAGGAACTGGGGGACCCATGGGAAGGGTTCGCCCTTCTGACTATCCGTCGAGGGTTCAGTCCTAGCACCCCAAGCAGTTGGAAGAGGGTGCGCGACTATAAAATAGGCTGCTGTACAATGGTGTGATATGACCATCGGTCCCCTGCATAAACCACACCTGCGACCTTGAGGATTCACGGCTGCAAAGAAAGATGGAAAGTGGCCATTGAAGATACTGGTCATGATATGATGGTGCAATGACCAAGTCACATTTGTGAGCTACCACAAAAACAAGACGCTGGTTTCCGAGTTCAATCAATATATAAACAAAGTAAAGGTCACACCACCACATCGTACTTTCTGGCAAGAGAATTAATCCGTATTGCCTACATCATGAGCACCAAGGAAGTTGAAAACAGTTCGTGGTTTCAGGCAGTGCGGCGGCATTACAAAGATGTCATCTTGAAAGCTCAAAGGCCTACCACTGATAGTCCACAATCAGAGCCACTGCAGGAAGCAGAGCACTCTAAATCCCCACGGATGCCGAAGACCAAGAAGAAACCTCCACTCCCAGAATCAGTTCGACAGTCGCCACGACACCTGTAGGTTGGCAAGTCCATAATGAAGGAAAAAGGTAAAACTGTTATCATCGATAGCAAGGAAGAAATAGAAGTGTCTCCCACGAGGGTCGAAGAGGACATCACCGAGGAAGACCCTGTACAATCGATGTGACGATCAAATTATATGCCTCCAAGCAAGGGGACAAACAAGGTACTCACAAACCTGGACAAATTCAGCAGTATAATCACTACCCCCTCTCTCCTGAAATACTTCCCAGTAGAAAACGCAGTGGTTGGCCGTGTCGAGACGATGAAATTTGACGATTACGACCTTGTAGATCGAACAAAATTCCCCCATCTAGCGATGGATGCCTTCATGGACCACATGATAGAAGGCATGGTGACCACTCTATAGCCAAGGAGTGGCTGCGAAAGGTGGACGAAGCTGGATTACTTTGTCTCCTCGCAATTCCGCACTTTCTCCGACCCCCTATTACTATGTTAGTCATCAAGCAGTTGCTCTGTTTAGTGCATGAAGACACACTATGGGTCGATAAACCTGTTTGTATCACAACATAACTTGTTCACCGGGTCTCACATCTACCCTGCGCCAAACAGAACCCTTGGGAAATTACGGCCAAAAGTAATGATGTAGGAATGATAGAACGACTAAAGAAGACATATAAGCTCACCAAGGGAACGCGAGGGTACGTCATTGACAGTATCTTCGACGACGCAGTCCAGGTGGCCACTTAGTTGCTGGTAAGAAAAGTAATGAGGAAATGTCGGAGCTCTGAGGTCTCCACCGTAGTTATCGCACTGGCTGAAGAATGTGCCACTGGTGTACGATTCAATTGGTCATAGTTTCTTTGTGAAGAATTTCTAGCCAATTGTCGCGAAGTCCAGGAAGAAGGCAAGCCATTCTATTATGCGTGGCTGCTACTGTCCCTCATGTTGGTCGCTATTGAGTTGCCTGAAGACAGCCAGTTTCCTGTTTTAACCCCAGAATGGTCGGAAATCGCGCAGTATGCATCCCTTTGGGCGACCAAGGACGCAAGAAGAATTCAGGGGATTAAGATATTTTGGGTATTGATGGACGCGAATGTGCGTCAGTGGATCAATGCGTTACCACGCTTAACAAATGAAGTTTATGAGAGTATGAAGCACATTGCGGAATTCAAAGCAGATATGCATCACGTCTACATCCGAGTGCGGAAGGACCCAGCCCAGACATGGACCCCTCTCCAGTTCATTGTCACTAATGACGTTGTTCACAATATTGTCGAGGCTTGGCCCACAGCTTGGCGAGGACCTGCGGCAGTGGAACGCGACGAGGCCACTATTTAGAAACAAAAAGAGGTAGCCAAGTGCGCCGCACAACAAAAGAGGAATGAACAGTATGCTGCAGGGTTTAAGGTAGCGTGAGAGGTAAGACTTGCAGCAACGGACAAACCAGTACCAAGTGTGCAGACACCAGCAAAGGACAAAGGCACTCAGAAGGAAACTGCTCAGTCGACCGCAACGGGTACCCCACTAAAGCGCTCAGCCACACCAGAGTGACCGAAGGCACGAAAGAAAGCAAAAGCATCTAAGACCAATAGTGAAGTTACCACCCTAATGGAGGGCAATCTAAATGACATCGAAAACATCATTCACAAAGCTACTCGAGAGGCAGTCGATGAGGCTATGTCGAAACAACACATTGTGTTGGGGGAGCTTGTTGGTACCATCCTATGACCTCCTTTTTCCTCCTAAAACATATCATTTGCCTACTTATTTTCATCATATATCTCTTAGATTCCTTGAAAATTGATTAGTTAATAGTCCTATAGTTATTAAAATGCATTGAAATTGATTTAGGAGTTTTATGTTAAAGAATTAGAAGTTTTTGGTAAAATGGTTACAGGAAGTTCCAACATCTTGTAATTAGCTCATTGTTTGACATGTGGCACAACAACTAGGCTAGAGCGAAAGGCAGGGATGAAAAGTAGAATGTCCAAGCATGGACGAATACCTATCCTACAGCAAAATCGACCCTCCTACATGCACGGTCAACACAGGTCAAAGTATGGCATACTGGCGACAAAGGCAGCAACAACAGAGCATTCTAAATTGACTTAGTTTTTGTTCCTTTTTGAAATCAGTTTAGGATGGAAACATTTTAAAAAATCTCGACGTAGTAAAAGCGGCAACAACCATATCATGAATGTACATTCGTTTTCGAAATGTAAGGGTTGTAAAAAGACATATGTAAATACAGTCCGGTGTAATCAATGTATGGTTAATCGTTGTATCATTTTGAAACAGAGTTTTGAACTTAATATCAAGAACCCAGTTACAATCACGACCCTTGTCTTGTTGCGTTGATTTGATAACCGGTTGAACACAGTCCAGTATACCTCTGGAACACGGACGGGCCCTGCGTTAAACTGGTATACTGACATTTTCGTTTTATTCGCAACTTAGGGTATTACATGACATGCGCAGTAGTTAAGATTGGTTTCCGATTTCAATAGTTAAGATTGGTTGTTGATTTCAATCGAATGCATATGGTTTGTGTTTGTGATAATGCTTGAACAGCCCATCACTGAGATCGTGAATCGTGTCCTGTAAGGGATTCGATCCCTGTGTTGTCTTTTAAAGCAATGTCATGAACTTTGTTTTCATTTCAAAATCTGTTTATGATCTCTGTATATTTTTATCTTGTATGAATATTAGTGAATGCTGGGTATTTGCTAAACAAGGGTTTTATGTATAATGTCTCTGTAAGGAGATTGAAATCTTGGTTTGCAGTGATACACAGTGTTTAATTTGGTAAATGAATTTAATGACAATGTTGTAATAAGGTATATTAGCAGAGTGACCTAAGTGTTTGGATGATAGGTAACATACCCCAATCTTCCGTAAAGAAGTTCTGTGACCTACATCATAACCACTTAGCTAATAATCCTTTATGTCTATATACTTTAGACGCATGCCTCTAAGCTTACGCATCCTGGTCGATAATAAATATGGTCTAGTCTAGTACCCTAGATAGAACACTACAGAGCTCTAGACACAGTTATGCGAATTGGGATCAAGAATTGCGTAGGTAGGCCCTAGCGTTTCTATAGAATCCTCTGGTATGATAGCTACAGAACCACTGCTTAGAGCCCAGGTTGCTCAGTCTACTTCGATCCTGGCAGGCGCGTTGGTCACAGACCAACCGGAAGAATGAGCAATACTAGAATGCCTTACTGGATTGGGACTGAACGTGGCTACACTCCCACGCAATAGTTTGCAACAACTCCATGATAGCACCACAATCGAACTTCACGCAAGGGCCGGCCGCGTTGACCAGATACTCCAAGAGCAGAAAATTAATATTGAACAGCTATGGCTCCAACGCGATGAAGTAGTCACACAAAAAAAGTAGATGGAAAAGGTAGTAGTGGAAGCTTGTTTAAGTGCTGAGGCGTTAGATATTACAGGGGACTTGCCTGTTGACAAACAGATTCGTATGTTGGCTACGGAGTTCCGAAGGACAAAATAGGAGGCCACATGGCTGCAGCTCGAACTCATTGCGCAGATCGTTGAGTTGAAAATGCAGGTCCCACCACCAACTCTCCCAGAGGTCATAGTACAGCGCAAGAAAATTATTGATATGGGGCGCGCGATGCTTGCATGGTCACTCGAAGAATGTACCGAGTTGCTAACTTAGTCGATTGATATGCTCACTGTCCTTCAGGAAGATCCCACACTCCGCAGGTTGGAAGTAGAGGCCCGAGAACTTCAGCACGCCTATGATCAGCTCCAGGGAACCGCGCAGACCATTTCTATCCCGCAATGGTTGGCTAAGATGAGGGAGGTGTAGGACATTAAAATCCAAGCCGAAGCCACGAGAAAAAAGGAAGACGTGGTGAAATCTCATATCCAGCCATGGTTGGACGAGGCATTTGCAATTTCAACCACCATATAGCATAAGGTAGCACACATGAAGGCCGAATGTGCTAGGATGGAGACAGCCGAGACAGGGGCAGAAATAGTGACACCACAGGAGGAACAGATGCAGTGCATTACAGAAGAATTTACTGCTAGTACCAACGACGCACTAAAGTTTTTGACCGACCTCCGCGCAAAGATAGAAGCACCAACTCAGTGACTTGGTACGAGTCACAATGATTGTGTTGGGGGACTGTTGGGTAGAGAAAGCCATTCGGAACGAGTATGGGGTGCGAAGCCCGGGATTTTGGGTAATATTAGGGTAAAAGACTCCATGGAAAGCGTGGAGTGCGAGCTATAGTAGGTTGAATCAAAGGGTAGTCTGCCTGAAAATAATGAAAAGAAATAGTAATAGAGTCGGCTCGCGGTGGGATCGCAGGCCAAGGAAAAGTATAAATAGAGCGAGGCTCTATGAGGGAAATGAAGAAAACTTTTGGTTTTTGGCCTGAATATGTAATGGGTGAATAGTCTGAGAGCAGTTGTAAGTCCGAGTTGAGGGAGTAGGGTAGAAGGTAGAGGCTCTGTAGCTGTGTGCGTAGAGGCTTGGAAAGTCTGCA
Organism: Pinus tabuliformis; assembly: GCA_031772625.1. Taxonomy (NCBI): domain Eukaryota; kingdom Viridiplantae; phylum Streptophyta; class Pinopsida; order Pinales; family Pinaceae; genus Pinus; species Pinus tabuliformis. The sequence continues at coordinate 1,294,202,737 of CM062816.1, forward strand.
ATTGTGTGTGTGGACCCCTGCAGCTGAGTGCGCAGGGTGGATCTGGATGTATTGTTGAAGATTGATAATAAAGATAAGTTTCTTCTGAATTCTGTGTTGATTGCGACTTTACTCTTTTATGATAAATGAACTATTATGATTTCTGCATTTGCTACGGTTGAATACATGTGAACTGGGTTAATATTGATGCACGAAGTAACAAAAAGTAATAAATGTTTTCTTAAATACTGTTTTAACTAGATCAAACCAATAATAGGTGATTCACTTTGTAATAAGCGCGATAAGGGTATTCCGAACTGCGTGGATCTGGCGTAGCATGAGGCTGCAGAACAGCGTGTGAGCCCCAAACCACATCCAAGACATCCCCAGGGTGTAGAAACCTGGTTCCAACACCCTCCCCTGTTACCTCGGGTGAGACCTCAGTCCGCACTTTGCGGGCTGTTGCCGAGAGGGTGGGTAGCTATGGGATTTGTTTAGCTAAATAATTCTTCCGAACCTGGGTTAAGCCCATATAAGCCAACAATATGGCACATGGTGATTATCCACATGCACATATTTTGGACCCAAACACATTCCCCCCACCCATGTTATCTTTAAAGCTTGCCAAGCTTTCTTGTTGACTAGGAATACACTTTACTTAACACCTTGAAGTAGTATAGTGGCACATGGAGGCAAGGATTAAACACATGGCACCCTTCTAATCGTTCATACACTTAACCCAACACATTGAGATAGCTGCAAGTAAATTCGGAGGTTGGGATTAAACTTTGACCCTATGGGGTGATTAACCACATAACACTAAGTGGTGATTACCTACACGCACATGTTGTAAATCCAATCCCACCATATGTTATCCTTAAGGTTTGACAAATTTTCCTTTTGATTAGGATATAATTAACCCAACACCTTGAGGTAGTAATAGTAGCACTTGGAGGTATGGGTTAAACTTATAGTACCTTTTTGATCATGCATATGCTTCACCCAACTCCTTGGGATAGATTTTACCCAAAATCTTGACATATTGGTAGGTGCATTTATAGTTAGGGGTTGAAATTTGGTACCATATGGTGATTACCCACATGCATTTTGAGTCAAGGGTTAAACTTATGGTGCTTGATGGTGATTACCTCACATGAACATATTATAAACCCAAGCCCATATCCCCATGTTATCTTTAAGGCTGGCCAAACTTTCCTTTGGATTAGTACACTTTACCCAACACTTTAAGTGCATTACCCAACACCTTATGGTGTTTGATGGTGATTACCTCACACTCATGTATTATAGACCCAAGCCAGTCCCCATAATTTATCTTTAAGGCTTGCCAAACCTTCATTTGGATTTAGCATGCACTTTACCCAACACCTTAGGTGCTTTACCCAACACCTTGAGGTAGCCATAGGTGCACTTGGAGGTAGGGGTTAAACTTATGAAACCTCTCTAATCATCCATACATTTTACCCAACACATTAAAATATACATAGGTGTACTTGGATATAGGAGTTAAACTTATGACACCCCTTTGATCATCCATACACTTTACCCAAGACCTTAATATAGCAATAAGTGCACTTGAAGATGAAAGGTTACACTTACGATATTGGGATGAACTCACCCACATGTACATATTATGAATCCAAGGCCACATCCATGTTGTCTTTAAACTTTACTTTTTATGGAGATACATTGAAGTAGATATTATACTTATAACATGAAAATTTGATTACCCATGTGTATTCATATTGTCTTTAAAGCTTGCAAAAATTTTCCTATATTTATAAACTTGTAATAAAATGCAAAATTAAATAAATATACTTACATGTCCCTAAAGAACAAGTGTAATCAAAGATAAATAGGTCATATTTATGAGAACATCACTATGGAGATATGTATATCTATGTTGGACTTATTATCTTAATCTTATGTATATATGTATATTTCACAAAGAACAAGCCATCAAATCCGACACAAAAGGCTTAATGTTTATCGGCACAGTCTAACTATTTGATGTTTTTGCCTTTTTTTGTTGAAATTGGGCTATGGATTTTTTCACGAGATTGTGAATTTTTATTTTTTAAAATGTTTTTTGAATGCATAAGGATTCAACACCTTGAAAAACCTTTGAAACAATCATATTATACAAATTATACAAATTACAGAATTCAAAATCACAGTTCCAAAAGTTTGTATCAAATAAACATCTATTAGTTAAACTACACATGGTTGTCCTACTATCTTTGTTTTTAATTTTAACCCTCTTAAGATTCATTTAGAAATGGTGAAGGCAAACCTTTCTATGAGGCCATCGACGCATGCCATTGCGCCTACAAATCTTTTTTAGGACGGTGGGACATATAGCCAATTCCTTGGCTGCCACATTGATAGGAAGATGGAAATATGCTGCTAAATCTGATATTTTCAACTTTCCTGTTCTTTCCCTCTGCAAATAAATAAAGCATAACACAAACATGCATAATTGATGAGACCAAATTTGAATTGAAAACCATTTTTATTGATACAATACACCAAAAAAAATGGAGATGAAGGCATTATGATGTTATATTACCTGTGCAGCCACATTGCTCTTATGAGGTTTTGTAGGGGGAGCATTAGGAATCATGCCTCTCTGATCAACACCATAAGGAGCATAAAAACTCCTGTCCATATAATATTGGCCAGGTTGTCCTGGGATAAAGGCATTGTTAGGAGCGTGCAATCCTGAAAAAGGGTTCACTGCAAATTGTTTAGCTTGAAGGAAAAATTAGACATGTATTCATTAATACTAGTGTATCGGATGACGATGATAAATTAAAATAAATTCATTAGTAAATTTAGGGTAATCTTTACTATTGTCCACTATCATATTTGCTTTCTCTTACTCTCTTTCACACACATATATCATTTAACATAAATTCATTAGTAAATTTAGGGCAATCTTTACTATTGTCCACTATCATATTCTCTTTCTCTTACTCTCTTTCACACACAATTTTCATTTTTTTCACCATTATATGTTATGTTTCATGTTTCATCTTCATTCTTTTTCACCATTATATGCTATATTTTAAACTTAAATTTATATATATTTTAATGCTTACAACAATAAAACAAAAATAAGTTAGTATTCTTTTATTGTATAAATAAGTGAGTTGCATTTTAAAATTTAGGTGAAATAATTGGTGTTACTTTTATTTACAATGATGTGGATTTTTTTTAATCAAAGTGACAAAGCTTATAACAACCTAATATAATATGATAAACTTCATTTTAAAGTATATATATATATATATATATATATATATATAATTTTTTATTTTAAATTCTAGTGTTAGGTAGTTAGATAGTGACACTTTTTTCTTCTGAAGAAGAATTTTTAGGGAATTAAGATACATTGTCATGGTTTTCTTTTGTAAAAAAATGAAGATAAAACTAAACTTGAATAAATATTGTATTTTGTATAAAAATTTGAGCTATAATTTGAAGAGGTGGATGACTCAAAGTTTTCCAATAAGGATGGTGACATTAGAGTGAAGTATTTGAGCTTATTTATAAAATCAAATAACTACAAAAATAGGGGATTAGCTATGGATGATTAAAGATATTAAGGATCAAATTAATTATTGGTGTCATAGATGTTTATCAAGGGACAAAGGTTAATTTGGAATTTGTTTGAAAACTTATGAATCATGTTGTTTTATTATATTATGATTTAAGGAGTAGAGAGCTAGGGTTTTGATTTTCATTGCATGAAACATAGTTCAACACATGGTTAGAGTTAGTAGATGTAGATCTACTCCCTCCTAAAACAACATGGAAACAATGTACAACCGCATAGAGGCAACACATTAAGGTATTTTTGCGAATTTAGGTTACAATGTCATCCAAGATATGGATACCCCTGCAGGCTTGACTTTGCAGCATCATTATGCAGGCCACTCTTTTAATAAAGCCATAGAGGACTGTTGACACCTAATCCGAAACAGATGAGGTGAAGCCGGACAGTCATCTAAAAGATGAACTGATCCGTTTTGTATTTGTATAAATAAAGTGCTAGCTAATGAATAAAAATCATCAGTGTTTTCTCTCGTTCAATGAGGAGTTACCCTGGCCTGACATGGTATCAGAGCACAGGTCCCAAATTGGTTGTAACTCCTGGTCTATTCTGTCCTGAACGCCTCTGGCCTGACACTGCCCTCTCATGAGACTGCGCCCTCTGCTGAGGGATTCCTGACACTGCTGAGACTGCGCCCTCTGCTGAGGGATTCCTGACACTGCTGAAACTGCTGAGACATGGAGACTGCGCCCTCTGTCCGTGGTATACGTTGATGCGTTTTCGATGCTGGTAAAAAAAAAACCTATCTCCTTCTATTCAAACGAAACTGATGGTGACTGCGTTTTTCCTATGACTGAGTTGTTGTATTGAGGTTGTCATAACCATGACTGTATTTTAATAAAGACTGCGTTTGTATAGAAAAAGAAAAAAATGCGACTGTGTTCCTTGTAATGGTGGCTGAGTTCTTATGAAGACTGCGTTTTCTTTTGTAATGCTGGCTGCGTGCGTCCTTATTTTAATGACCACTGCGTTAATGGTGCCTTCTTCATGACTGCGTTTCTGGTGCGTTAATGGTGCCTCCACGTGCCTTCATGACTGCGTTTCTGGTGCGTTAATGGTGCCTCCACGTGCCTTCTTCATGACTGTCTTTCATGACTGCATTAATGGTGCCTTCATGACTGCGTTTCTAATGAAATACTGCGTTTTTAATGGTTGACTGCGTATTTATGCAAGAAGACTGCGTTGATGTATTTTAATGGTTGACTGCGTATTGATGCAAGAAGACTGCGTTGATGTATTTTAATGGTGACTGCGTTTTCTTTATTGAAGACTGATACATGGTATCTGCTGTTGAGAGTAGTATATGGTTGACTGCGTTTAATGGTGACTGCGGTTTTTTTTATTGAAGACTCTTGGTATGGTGACAGCGTTTTCATGGCTCCACTCCTGCACATCAATGTAATCCGGCCTCACCACAGCGTTTTCATATGAGCGCCCTTTTTTGTTGAACAGTGATATACATTGATATATATGTGAGAAATGATATGTATATGAGCGCCCTTTTTTTTTAAACAGTGATATACATTGATATATATGTGAGAAGTGATATGTATATGAGCACCCTTTTTTTAAACAGTGATATACATTGATATATATGTGAGAAGTCATATATATATGAGCGCCATTTTTTGTTGAACAGTGATATATGTAAGCAGTGAGCGCCCTCATTAAACAGTGATATATATGTGAGCAGTGATATATATATGCTATGGAATGTTAGAAGAAAAATAAAATGCATAAGGCTATCATATAAGGATTTTTTTTTTTCTCTCTCAACATAAGTGTTTTTGGCAGAGATATATTTTTTTTACAGAATGCATAAGGCTATGACATAAGATTTTTTTTCTCAGCAGAAGTCTTGCTGTGGCATAAGATTTTTTTTCTCCAGCAGAAGTCTTTTATCAAGAGAAGTTTTTTTTTTTTTTTTTAGCAGATATTTTTACAGAATGCATTCAATCATTTCAATGGTCGGAATAGTTCTCACTGGAAAGGAGAACTATTCTGAATGGTCTCGGATGGTAAAACACACCCTCATCTACAATGAGCTGTGGAAAGGTGTGTGTGTCGGAGAAGAAGACAGAGACCCTGTGCAGCCCACATCAGACAAAGAACTCGCCATTTGGGAAAATAAGAACAACAAAGCCTTTGCATTGATCGCAGCATCTGTAAATGAGGAAGTAAGTCGTCATATTTCATCCTATTCCACTGCTTTGAAGCTTTACAAAAGCTGAAAGAACTCTATGATACACATTCTGCACTTGAAGTTGTTCAGCTCATGATTAAACTCTTCACTCTTGAACTGAAAAATAATGATCCTCTTACTCTTGCATCTAAAATAAAGTCTATAGTGCATGATATTAAATCCACTAAGGTTGAGCTGGATATCTCTCTTATTGCCTTTCTCAAAGCACTCTATCCTACCTACTCTAACTATCTTGAGTCTTTACAAGCAAATGGAAATCTTAAAGATATAACCTTTGACACTCTTGTGAAAAAGTTTGCTGAAAGAGAGAAAGCCTTTGGAAAGAAAACAGTCCCTGAATCTTCTGAAGAGACTGTTTGCCTTGCTCATAAAGAAAAACATCCTGCTCAAGATTCTGCAAGAGGAAGAGGTGGTCGAAGGGGAAGAGGAAGATACTTCAAAGGCAGGGGGGGCAGACATTCTCAAGCGGAAAAGTCAGATCTGCATTGCATTCGCTGCAAACGAAATGGATCACATGATGCTTCTACATGCAAGCTACCATGGGACAAGGTTGAGCAGAGAAGAAACCAGCAGAAAGGTAAAACTGATGACACAGACAAAGGTAAAGCACCTGAATCTGCTCACTATATTGAGGCACAATGTAACATTGGAGTAAATGAAGATTTGTTTAATGCTTCACTTGCTTCTTCAAAAAATGACTAGTTGCTTGATTCAGGAGCAACCTGTCATATGACTCATAGGAAAGATTTCTTTGAAGATTTCACTGACAATGTTGATGGAGCAGTATACTTTGCAGATCAGTCAAAAATCAAGCCATCAGGGCTTGGTACAATCAGGCTTAAACTGCCTGGTCTTCCAGACTTTCTTCTGGATCATGTTCTATATCTCCCACAGCTGAAGAGAAACTTGCTGTCCCTGGTCCACATCTGCCAGCAAGGTCACTCCATTCACATGTTTGATGGCAAGCTTGAGGTAAGAAAGGCATCTGACCACTCACTTGTCATGAGGGGTATAGAAGAAGAAAGACTCCTTAAACTGCAAGGAACCTCTGCTCATGCACAACATTTCTCATATATTTCTCATCATGAAGAAGTTGCACTTCCATCAAGTTTATTATGGCATGCTAGATTTGGACATTTAAACTATGATAGTCTCCACTTGTTGAAGAAAAATGGTGTTGCTGGTTTGCCTACAATTCCTAGAAAACATAAACAATGTGATGCTTGCATTCTAGGAAAGCATAGCAAACAGTCTTTTCATGATTCACATTCAAGAGCACATAGGAAGCTTGAACTTATTCATTCAGATTTATGTGGTCCAATGCCTGTTCCTTCTGCAAATGGAAATAAATATATCATGACATTTATTGATGATTACACCAGAATGTGTTGGGTTTACTTATTGAAGAACAAATCTGATGCTTTTCAAACATTCAAGAATTTTCATAAGTGGATTGAAAATGATGCACAATCTCATATTGGGTCTATTCGCACTGATAATGGAAAAGAATATACATCAAATGAATTTGAACACTATCTTCGCCAACATGGGATTAAACATCAAACAACTGTGCCTTATAATCCTCAACAGAATGGTGTAGCTGAAAGAATGAACAAAACAATTCTGAATATGGTACGATCCATGCTTTTCTTCAAAAATGTAAAGAAAATGTTTTGGGCTGATGCTGTTCTATGTGCTGCATATATAAAGAATAGATGTCCATCTAGTGCTATAAGAAACAAGACTCCTTATGAATTGTGGTATGGACATGTTCCTTCGGTAAAACATCTCAGGATATTTGGTTCCACCTGTTATGCTTTAATACCAAAGGTACATAGAAACAAACTTGGTGCTAGAAGTCGTAAGTGTATCTTCCTGGGGTATTCAAACACATCTAAAGCATACCACCTTTATGATGAAGTAAATAAAAAGTTTGTTTTATCTAGAGATGTCATTTTTCTTGAATCATCTAAATCTGACAGTGTTGTTGAGCGGCAACTTGATTGCTTGGATAGATTCACAAAACCGAAATCATTTCAAGAGTTTGATAATCAGATTCCACATCTTGAAGGGGGGATTCCTATACTAGATCAACATGTGGAATCTTCTTCTGAAGAACAATCTCCCCTGCATGACACTCCAACAACGGATGATGCTTTAAGTGATGTAATTGATAGAATTGGGAGACTCAATCTTGATTCAGACCCAACTCAATCAACAGAACAGCCTGGACCATCTCAGAAAGGTCCCCCAAAGTGGCTGACAAAGACACTTGAAAGTGTTCATCTTGATGAAATTGGAAAAACAGGAACCAAAAATTCAAACCGACAAGATGGAGGTGATGTAGATAACTCTAATTCACCTGTTGATATGGATGTTACTTATGATTGTGAATTGAACTTGTCTACAGATTTTGAACCAACTTCCTTCAAAGAAGCTGCTTCTCATGATGAATGGAAAGAAGCGATGCAGAAGGAGTATGATGCCCTCATAAAGAATGGCACTTGGAAGTTGGTTGATCCTCCATTTGGAACCAAACCAATTGGCTGCAAGTGGGTCTACAAGAACAAGTACAAAGCTGATGGCTCACTTGACAAGCACAAAGCTAGGCTTGTGGCAAAAGGTTTTGCACAGAAGGAAGGGGTCGATTATGAGGAAACTTTTGCTCCCACAGCAAAATGGGCCACCATCCGGACACTCTTTGCACTAGCTGCTCAGAACGGTTGGAAAGTCCATCAAATGGATGTAAAAACTGCATTCTTGAATGGAGATCTAAAAGAGAATGTTTTTATGTCCCAGCCTGAAGGATTTGCTGTGAAAGGACATGAACACAAAGTATGCAAACTTGTGAAGTCCTTGTATGGCCTCAAACAAGCACCACGAGCCTGGTATGAAAAACTAACTGAGCATCTTCTGAAACTCAACTTCAAACATTTTGATCTTGATGATGCAACTTTATTTGTCAAGAAAGTTGGCAAAACAGTTGTATATCTTGTGGTATATGTAGATGATCTTTTAATGACAGGGAACAATGAAAGCTATATTGCATCCATTAAGAAAGAATTAGGAAATTTTTTTGAAATGACTGATTTGGGCTATGTTCATTACTATCTTGGCATTGAAGTAACCCAACATCCAAAGTCCATATTTCTTTCTCAAAAGAAATACATTGGAGATTTGTTAAACAGATTTGGCATGACAGAGTGCAATCCCCTTTCTACTCCAATGGAACAAAACTTGAAGCTCACATCTATTGAAGGAAAAGAATTTGAGGATGCAACAAAGTATAGACAACTTGTAGGAAGTCTCATCTACCTCACTACTACCAGACCAGACATTTCATTTGCTGTTGGAATCCTCTCCAGGTTTATGCAAAAGCCTTGTGAGGGACATTGGTCTGCTGCAAAAAGAGTTCTAAGGTACTTGAAGGGAACTCAAGACCTTGGAATCAAGTATACACAGGTGGACGACTTCAACTTGATTGGATACTCTGATTCAGACTTCGATGGAGACAAAGAAACAGGCGTATCTACTTCAGGATATACTATGAGTCTTGGATCAGGAGCTGTCTCCTGGAGATCACGCAAACAATCAGTACCAGCAGATTCCACAACAGAAGCAGAATATGTGGCAGCAGCTGAAGCAACGAAAGAAATTGTGTGGCTCAGGAAAATTCTTGAAGATTTGCAGGTAAAACAAATACAATCAACTCCACTCATGATTGATAACACATCTGCAATAAAGTTGGCCAAGAACCCAAAGTTCCATGATCGTACTAAGCACATCAATACTAAATATCATCTGATCCGACATCATGTTGAGGCCAAAACAATCCATCTCCGTCATTGTTCCACAAACGAGCAAATTGCAGACATCTTCACCAAAGCGCTTGGAAGAGAAAAGCTTGAAAGATTCAGAATGATGCTTGGACTCACCAACATCCCTTCAGATTAAGGGGGGGAATGTTGACACCTAATCCGAAACGGATGAGGTGAAGCCGGACAGTCATCTAAAAGATGAACTGATCCGTTTTGTATTTGTATAAATAAAGTGCTAGCTAATGAATAAAAATCATCAGTGTTTTCTCTCGTTCAATGAGGAGTTACCCTGGCCTGACAAGGACCATAAATTTGAAGTGAAATTACCAAAATAGTTGAATACATCTAGTATATGTAGGACCATGCATTGATTGAGAAGTTTCTAGGTTTGTGGCCATTAGAGAAAGCCTTGAATTGGTGGATCCATAATAAGTTGAAACCCGAGGAAAAATTAATTTGGAGCTAGGGAAAAATGGTTTTTCATAGTAATATTTGGGAAGAAATGAAAACAAACCCGTCCAAACCTTGTTAGTTTAAAATATCGAAATCGGATCTTGAAAAATTTGCTTCCAGAGTTTTATCCACTATGATCATTTTCAATCGATGTTTCGAGTCCACAACAAGACCCATCATTAGGATGAAAAAATTGATGATGGGTCCTGGTGTGGAATCAAAATGTCGATTGAAAATGATCATTGTGGATAAAACTTCAGAAGTAAATTCTTCAAATTATGACCATCACATAAACTTGCAAACAAAGAAATACAATCTTTGAGAATGACCCCTATTTCTTCAACTTAGTGGGTCTACTTTGATTATGAAATGGAATATTTAGATCTGACAAGGAGGAATTCAAAGAAACTCCTATATGGATTAGACTTTTTTTCCTTGCCTAGAGAATTTTTGGAGGAAAAAATCCTAGAAGGCGTTGGCAATGCCTTGAGTCAATTTGTTAAAATCTCAGAAGCCTATAAAAGAGGTAGACACAATTCATATTCTTGAATTTGTGTTTATATGGATATCACTCAAGATTATTATGACCTCCATTGATATCCACCTTGAGTCAATTTGTTAAAATCTCAGAAGCCTATAAAATAGGTAGACACAATTCATATTCTTGAATTTGTGTTTATATGGATATCACTCAAGCTTATTATGACCTTCATTGATATCCATCATCAAGATGCAGTATGGAAGAAATCCACAGATTATGAGCACATTCCTTTCAGGTATAGAAGATGCCATGAGTATGACCATTACTTTTGAGATTTCCCTCTTATCCTTAACGATATTCCATAGCCATAGATCCAATGATATGATTAGGATGACTTCATCAAATTCGGTTCGCAAAGGAGAAGCCCTTGTACTCGTCACAACTCAGTCCATAATCTTGCATCATACATAAGCAATATTTTTGAAGGCATATATCATGAGGAAGAGGCTAGACTAGAGAACCAACCAAAGAAGTAACAAGGCAAAGACATGAAACCTAAAGAAAAATCTCTAGAGCTAAGGGAGGCTATAGATAGACAAAATAAGTCTAAAGGGGATCAAATTAGGGAGATTATGAAAGAGGACCATCCCACAATACCCTTGAGCAGATGGATCTTGATGAATCACATTTGGTTGAGAATATAGATTATTGACATGGAAAATATCCACTATCCATCCTAGAACCTCAAGTTCAACTTATTCCTAGTGTTCTTATCAAGGTGAACTTCAAATGTATGCAAGAACCCTTTAGTTCTAACTCATTACCCCCTCAATTGGGTGTTCATAATCCCTCTTTCAAGGACCCTCCAAAAATCCCCAAGTTAGAGAGGAAAAGAGGCATACATTCAATAGTTGAGGGTTGCAAGAATTAAGAAAAAATATAATCAACTTTGGGTGAATCTAGATAGCCATGAAGGTATTTCCCTCTAAACATTCAAAATTTTTATTAAGGTTATATCGTTAAATATTAGGGGCCTCAATTCCAGAGGCAAGCAAAAACTTCTTAAGGAGAAATTTAGAAGGGACTCACCCATGGTAGTAATTTTGTAGGAAACCAAGTGTTCTCGTGAAAATATTTCTAAAATGGCACCCAAAGTTTGGAACAACTACGAATCCATTGTGGGCACAATAGGACATGTGGGCAAACTAGTTGTCTTATGGAATCTAGATGAGATTACCCCATTGGATATATTCATAGATCCCCATATCTTAATTGCAGATTCCATTTGATAGGATCCTTAGAGGAAGGATTTGTATCCAATGTTAATGGACCCCATTTGGTAAGTGAAAAAAATTGTTTCCTTAAAAAATTATGTATATTTCCCTTCATGGAACATTGGAGGAGATTTCAATCTAATCAAATCTGTAGAGGAAAATAAAGGGGGATAAATAAATTAAAAATGGAAGTATCTTAGTCCAGGTAAGCTATCCATAACATAATCATAGCAGATGTGGTGACCATTAATGGGATTTACACTTGGAATGATCAGAGAGAAGTGAATCAACAAATTACCTCTCGTTTAGTTTGGTTGCTTCTGTTATAATACCTATTTAGTCAAGAAATCTTCATTGAGGCTTCACTGGACGATTTTTTAGCTATTAGTATCAAAACAGAAACCAAGGTCAAGCCTTTCTGGTTTGAAGGTTTTTGGCTCCCAAACCCACCTTTCTTAGAGAAGGTAAAGGCCTAATGGTCAAAAGTGGATTTTATAGGAGGTTCAATAATGTATAGGTTCTAACAAAAGCTAAAACATTAAAAAAAAAATGGGATATGGATGAATTCAATGAGAATGAATTGGAAGCCATAATGGAACTCCTTTAGTTGGAATGTAGATCGAAGAATGTAGCGAAGGAGGAAGCAAACCTTTTGCTCAGTTTGGAGGAGAGACGTAAATGAGAGGAAACACTTTAGAAATAGAAATTGAGAATTCAATGGCTTAGGGAGGGTAAAAGGAAACCCAAATTCTTCCACAACTCCATGATCCAAAAATTGAAGCACCTGGCCTGGATGGATTCATCACATACTTCTTTCAAGCTTGTTGGCATTTTCTGGATAATGAAATCCATGCATTAGTAGAGGAATATAGACATTAAACCTCTTTTTATCAGTGATCAATGCCACTTTCCTAATGATGGCCCAAAAAATAGAAAAAACTAATGGTTTTCGACCCATATCCCTTTGAAAAGTAATCTGCAAGATCATTTCCAAAGCCATATCCAATTTCCTTAAGCCCATTCTTTCGTCTCTCATCTTGAAAAAGAAGACTAGTTATATGGAGGGACACCATATATTGGATGGAATTATAATAACTCACAAAATTATCCATTCTCAGACACTCCAAGAAATCAGGTATGATAATCAAACTAGACCTTTCCAAGGCTTTTGATAAAATAATTGGGATTGTATTTACCATTCACTCATTTCTTTTGAATTCTTTGAAGAATGGTCCAATTGGGTCTACTCCTTGTATGATAATTAAACTAGACCTTTCCAAGGCTTATGATAAAATAAATTGTGACTATATTTACCATTCACTCATTTCTTTTGAATTCTTTGAAGAATGGTCCAATTGGGTCTACTCCTTGTTTTCCTCTACCTTTTAAATCTATCTTGGTAAATGTATTCCCCTCTCCCACTTTTAATCCTTCCAAAGGCATTTTCTATGGAGACTAGATTTCTCCCTTTCTATTCCTTATTGTTACCAAAGGTTTGGGAAAGGCACTTAAAGATATTATTTCTAATGGTGTAGAAATTATGGTGTATATTTGAAACTTCTCATGAAGTTTTAATAAAACTCCCAAGACACAAACCTACTCTACTACTCTGCAGAATTCAATTCACAATTTAGAACATCAATCACAAACATGCAATGAGAAATAACACACATGCACACACTACTTTTTCCAGGGAAAGAAAACTACTAAAAACCCCAATGCTTGCTTGCATTAATCTGATGAATAGATATGTATTGCAATTTCTTTGCTCAACTGAGCACAAACTGAAAGTAAATATATCTCTTTGATCACTAAGAAGCTCTGACCCAAACTTAGTCTAATTCTGCCTCTGCTTGAGCCCATATTTCCTTGTGAAATTCCTTGAGAAACTAGGTCCCTATTATTCTAGGAATTTCTCCAAAATGGATTGCACAATTACCAAGGTAGATCATATGATTGCATGCAAGCCTATACTTTTTTGAGACCCTATTTCCTGGCACAACTCCTTGAGAAATTAGGCCCCTGTTATTTAGGAATTTCACCAAAATGGATTGTGCAATTCCCAAGGTTGATCATCTAATTGCATGCAACATCTGTACACCAAGACTAGTCTACACCTATGTTACACTGCCTTGGAATCTCCACCACAACTAGGGAACTCAAATTATATGCATGTACTATCTATTTTGGGTTGATAAATCAATTAATTGGATGACCATTGAGTTTGACTGAAGTCCCATTACACAACTGACATTCCACTAGTTCCTCCAAAAATTGGAACTATTTTAACTAAAAACAACTTGAAATAACTGAACTTGATTGCTAAAAATTAGAAATCACACATGCTTAACTGAACTCTAACTCCTACCACATTTTTTGAGTAAAATGGGTGACATAAGCCATGTCACACAAGTTAATTGCATCCATGTTGTCTACTACTGTGGAAATTCAAATTTTCTCAATTTAATTAGGGCAAAATCAAATTGAGAATTTGTTTCCTGCATTTTTCAACACTCCATCTTAGCAAGAAAGGGATTATCAACCACCCCTATCCTACACCTATGGAACTCAAACTTCCTTCTTTACAAAACCTTTGTCAAAATGTCAGCATCTTGTTCCTATGTCAAAATGTATTGTAGCAACATTATCCTCCTTTGCACATAGTCCCGTAAATGGTGATACCCAATATCTATATGCTTTGATCGATCTTGAAATACATGATTTTTAGAAAGCTTAATGCAACTCTGATTATCACAATAGATCACATTTGGATCCATCATATAGCTAAACAATCCTACAAGTATCTTTCTCATCCAGATTTCCTCACATTATGCTTGACTTGCAACCATGTATTCTGCCTCTGTAGAGCTAGCGCCACAAATATTTTCTTCCCGTTGTACTAGGAAACCACTGTGGACCCAACACTAAAAATTCCACCTGATGTACTCTTTTGGTTTGATGGATTCCCTGCCCAATATCCTTTCATGAAGCCACACAACTTCACACCCTTTGTTCATTTGTACCATATTCCAAACTGGGAAATGCCTCTGAGGTACTGTAAGACATGCTTTGTTGCCTTCCAAAATAATTTGGTTCGCCTAACCATATCTTGGATCAACTAGTTTACTGAACAACACATATTTGGTCGTGTGTTCACAAGATACATCAGTGAACCCACTAGCTGCCAATAAATGGTAGCATCCACTTCCTCACTTGAAGTGGAATCCTCCTTCCTCCAGTTGGTCACTATAGGTGTCTCCATGTGTTTGCAACTCTCCATGCAAAACTTATGTAGTAACTCATTTGCATACTTTCCTTAAGAGACAAACAATTCCCCATTGCCTTGCCATATTTCCAGCCTAAGGAAGTAGTGCATGAGATCTATGTACTTCATTTCAAAATCCCTTACAATGTCTTCCTTGCAAGATTTGATCATTTTTTCATCACCAATTAAAATAAAATCATCACCATATAAGGAAATAATAAGAAATTTACCTTCTACAAAGATATGATATAGGTTTTCACTTGCTTCGCTTTTGGTGAAGCCCAAACCAACGATATATCTATCAATCCTGGCGTACCAAGCATGGGGTGCTTGTTTGAGATCATACAATTCTCACTTAAGTTTTCACACATGAGACTCTCAAAAAAATGTCTCAAAACCTTCTGGTTGCTCAATGTACACCTCATCCTTAATAACTCCATTGAGCAATGTCATTTTTACATCCAGGTGGTGGATCTTCCATCCCATTTGTGCAACTAGTGAAAAAATTGATCTAATGGTTGAGTACCTTGCTACAGGAGAAAATGTCTCCTCATAATAAATTCCCTCAACTTGAGAGTATCCCTTGGCCAAAAATCTATCCTTATACTTCTTTATGCTTCCATCTGCTACATGCTTAACCTTGAAGATCCATATCGAACCCACAACTGATTTATCTGTTGGTTTTGGGACCACTTACCAAACACTATTCTTTACAATGGATTCATATTCCTCCACATTACATCAACCCATACATGTTTCTCTGCTTCTTCCTCAAAAGAGGATGGATCAGTCTCTACAAGCTCAGTTATTAGATCCATGTAGCCAGTGTAGTGATCAAGTGACCTCCTCTTCGTGCGCAAATTTGAAGGAGATCCCACATTCTCCCTCACATCCTATGTAAGTCTGTCAAATTTCCTAGTCCTTTTCTTGTCTTCTCTGGATGGTTTTTTTTGAGTGGAAGTCTCTACTCTCTACTCCTCTACTTGTGGTTGCTCCACAACTTCCTAAGACTCATACTTTGGAGCTAAAAGCTCTTCTTCTGGTGCGATTTGAAGCTCCTTCTCAAGAGAGCACCACATCACTTTCTCCTCATAAAGTTTTACATTCCCTTCACACAACTGTCATTATGAGAGATGACAAGTACACAGTATAGTTCTGGGGAGTTTCTGTATAACCCAAAAATACCCCCAATTCTGTGATCGACTCAAGCTTCTTCCTTGATTCTTTGGAGACGTGGAAATAAATAGAGGCTCCAAAAATCTTGAAGTGCGACACATCTAGCTTTCTCCCCGAGAAATTCTTCTTTGGTGTAATCATGCCTACAATCTGATGAGGACTCCAATTCAGCAAATAGATTGCTGTGTTTCATGATTCAACCCACACAGCCTTGGTCATGCAACATAGCCCTCTATGCTCCCATAATTCTATGGTTCTTTCTCTCAGCCACCCCATTCTGCTATGGGTTGTGGGGTGCTGTCATCTCTCGTCAAATGCCTTCTTTTGCAAATAAATTTTTGAATTCATTCGACACATGCTCACCTCCATTATCGCCCTAAGAGCCTTCACATTCTTGCCAATTTCTTTCTCAACCAATGCATTGAATTATACAAACTTGGAGAATGTATCATATTTCTTCCACATGAAGAAGATCCAACACTTCCATGAGAAGTCATCAATAAAAATGACAAGATATTTGTGTATGGCAGTGGAGGCTATCGAGAAAGGTCCACAAACATTAGAGTGGATCCTTTCTAAGACTACATGTGCTTTGTTGTCCCGATCATGGAATGTGGATTTTGTGTACTTCACTAAGGTACATCCTTTGCATACATTTTCCGCTCAAGTGTTCCTTTGGGGAGGCTAATGGTTATTTGTTGCATAATCTTCAAGGCACCATGATACAAATGGCCAAGTCTTATGTGCCAAATTTCAATGACATCGCGACCCTGCACTTTCTACACCTTAGTGCTTAATGCAACACTATCTTCCACATCTAGCTTAAAGAAAATAAATCTTCCTACAATGGAAAACCAAATCAAATTCATGTTGATAGGGAGAAACATATGAAATATTCAGTTACTGATTTTGATGAGGAAAATGAACCAATAGTATTTTAAAACAACATTCTTGGAAACTATTCTTGAATCTTTCTTTGGTAATTTTCTAGCACAAACATCTCCCTTTTTAGTTGATTCTATTTCATCTCAAATTGAAAATTATTCCCAAAAATATTCATCTAAGTGTATTAATATTGTAGAAAACCTTGTAAATAAGCATGATAGTTTATTTTGGACTCTTTATTTTGATGGCTCGAAATCTAATGAAAGTGCAGGAGATGGTTGCATCCTAGTAAACCCTGAGGGTGATAAAATTATGCTTTCATGTTGATTGGAGTTTGATTGTACCAAAAATACCACTAAATATGAAGCATTGGTACAAGGCTTACAAAAATCTATTAGTCTTGATGTCCAATTTCTTAAAGTTTTTGGTGACTCAGAAATTGTAATAAAGCAAGTTAGAAACAACAACCATTGTGTTTCTAGTCACCTTAAGCATTACCAATATTTGATCCAAGACCTCAATTCTCATTTCATTGCATTCAATATAGCTCCTATCCCAAGAATACATAATTCTAGTGTTTACCTCCTAGCAAATGTTGCTTCCAAACTCATTCCACCTGAAGATTTAAGCTGTGACAGATTTTCAATTGAATTGACTTTTTGCCCCTCCATTCCAGACAACATAAATATTTAGCATGTGTTTAATGATGATAGTGAAATTATGGGTTCCATAACATCAGAAGGATCTTACTCTGACCAAATCATTGATGAATATGAGCATGACAAGATGCAAAACAAGTATTCCGAGGAAAATAACTTACCTAAAACTGTAGTAAAATTGGAAGACTTATATGATCTAAAAGATATATTCAAAAGGACCACCAATCACAAAACTCAGAGCTCTACCTTGAGATTTGAATTAGTCAACATAGAATCTGATCATAAGCCTCAGAACATTAATCTAGGCCTTGGAATTTCACCAGATGAAAGATGATCTTTCATTCATTTGTTGAAAATATACAAGAATGTATTTTCATGTAATTATGATTAGCTAAAAGCTTATGACACATCCTTCATTCAAAAAACCATTCCTATGCTTCCAGATGTCAAGAAAATTCAACAAAAGCTTAGGAAGATTCACCATAACTTACATCTTTCACAAGTCTATAAACTTCCCTGGTCCTTTTCTTGTCTTCTCTGGATGTTTTTTCTCGAGTGGAAGTCTCTACTCTTTGATCCTCTACTTGTGGCTGCTCTACAGCTTCCTAAGGCTCATCCTTTGGAGCTAAAAGATATTCTGGTGGGATTTGAATCTCCCTCTCAAGAGAGAACCACATCGCTTTCTCCTCATCAAATTTTACATCCCTTCACACAACTGTCATTATGAGGAATGACAAGTACACACTATAGTTTTGAGCAGTTTCTGTGTAACCCACAAATACCCCCAATTCTATAGTCGAATCAAGCTTCTTCCTTGATTATTTGGAGACATGGTAGTAAAAAAAGGCTCCAAAAATCCTAAAATGCAACACATATGAATTTCTCCCTAAGAAAGTCTCCTTTGATGTAATCATGCCTAGAATATGTTGAGGACTCTGGTTCTGCAAATAGACTAATGTGTTGCATGATTCAGCCCATAAATGCAAAGATAGGCCTTGGTCATGCAACATAGCCCTCGCTGCTCCCACAATTCTATGGTTCTTTCTCTCAACCACCCCATTCTGCCGTGGGTTGTGGGGTGCTTTCAACTCTCATCGCATGCCTTCTTTTGCAAAGAAATTTTGAATTCATTCGGCACCTACTCACATCCATTATCTCTCTTGAGAGCCATCACCTTCTTGCTAATTTCTTTCTCAACCAATCCCTTTAATTATACAAACTTGGAGAATGTCTCATCATTCTTCCGCATGAAGAAGATCCAACACTTCTGTGAGAAGTCATCAATAAATATGACAAAATATTTGTGTCTGGTATTGGAAGCTATCGAGAAAGGTCCACAAACATTAGAGTGGATCCTTTCTAAGACTACATGTGCTTTGTTGTCCTGATCATGGAATGTGGATTTTGTGTACTTCCCTACGGTACATCCTTTGCATACATCTTGCCACTCAAGTGATCCTTTAGGGAGGCTAGTGGTTATTTGCTGCATAATCTTCAAGGTGCCATGATGTAAATGGCCAAGTCTTCTATGGTAAATTTCATCGACATCATGACCCTACACTTTCTCCACCTTAGTGCTTAATGCAACACAATCTTCCACATCTAGCTTAATGCAAATCACTCTTCCTACAATGGAAAACCAAATCAAATTCATGTTGATAGGGAGAAACATATGAAATATTCAGTCACTGGTTTTGATGAGGAAAATGAACCAGTAGTATTTTCAAACAACATTCTTGAAAACTATTCTCTTGAATCGCCTAATGAAAATCACTCATCCTGCAATGGAAAACCAAATCAAATATATGTTGATAGGGAGAAACATATGAAATGTTCAGTTACTGATTTTGATGAGGAAAATGAACCAGTAGCATTTTTAAACAACATTCTTGAAAACTATTCTCTTGAATCTTTCTTTCGCAATTTTCTAGCACAAACATATCCCTTTTTAGTTGATTCTGTTTCCAATCAAATTGAAAATTAGTCCCAAATAGATTCATATCAATGTATTATTATTTTAGAAAACCTTGTAAATAAGCATGATATGTTATTTTGGACTCTTTATTTTGATGGTTTGAAATCTAATGATGGTGAAGTAGTTGGTTACATCATAGTAAACCCCAAGGGTGATAAAACTATGCTTGCATGAAGATTGGAGTTTGATTTTACCAAAAATACTACTGAATATGAAGCATTGGTATAAATATTACAAAAATCTATTAGTCTTGATGTCCAATTTCTTAAAGTTTTTGGTGACTTGGAAATTGTAATAAAGCAAGCTAGAAACATCATCCATTGTGTTTCTACTCACCTTAAGCATTACCAATATTTGATCCAAGACCTCATTTTTCATTTCATTTCATTCAATATAACGCCTATCCTAAGAATACATAATGCTAGTGCTGATTCAGATGGAAAACCAATTGCAAAAATCAGAGCTCTACCTTGAGATTTGAATTAGTTAACATAGGATCTGATCATAAGCCTCAGAACATTAATTTAGGCCTTGGAATTTCACCAGATGAAAGATATGCTTTCATTCATTTGTGAAAATGTTTAGAAATGGTAACAAGAAATTCAAACAGTTTAATTTGTCCTTGAATTACAATGAGAATTAAAATCCAATTCTATTCTCATAGAAACTTGTAAATAGTTAATTAAGTTTAATTATTAGCTTAGGAATTTCAAGTTGGAAGTCTTTCAGTAGTCATGTATATGTTCTCCCTAAGTTTGAGTGTTCGAGTATGTGTTTAAATTGAGTTGGAAATCAGATCACTCAATTTACTGAGTTATGTTCAGCTAATTAGTTTGAAACTGTTTTAGGAACTAATAAAGGACTAACAGTTGGTTGGTGCACCAATGCATCCACTAGTGCTACTCCAGTTAATTTAATATTCCCTCATGAGAAAATCATGCATTTCGATTCCGAGAAAGACCTAGTTGAGACTAGAGTGCAGGGACAATGTACTATTAATGGTATTATTTACTGGAGTGTAAATATCATGCATGCATCATAGATTAATCCTATGTTTGGATTGAATAGTTTTGGAAGAATGAATTCCCTTTAAATACATGCTATTCATCCTAGGAATTATGCAAGAGATTAGGGGCTTGGAGAGGTGTAGAATTGGCTAAGTATCAAAATTGTTCTAGTGAGAAAAAACTTTGTATCTTCACTCATATTTATGATATATACAATACATATAGCGGGGTTTTGAGTAGTGTCTTTCCCAGATACATCTTGTGTTATGTGCTATTAAATTAATTAGCTTATGAATTTCAATTTGGAAGTCTTTTTGTAGTCATGTATATGTTCTCCCTAAGTTTTAGGGGTCCAGTATGAAAATTGAGTTGGAAATTAGATCACTCAGTTTATTGAGTTATGTTCAGTTAAATAAGTTCCAAATTATTTGAGGAACGAATAGAGGATTAACAATCAGTTGTTGGACCAGTGCATCCACTAGTGCTACTTCAGTTAATTGAATATTCCTTCATGAGAAACTCATGCATGTCGATTCTGAAAAAGACCTAGTTGAGACTAGTGTGCAGGGACAATGTACTATTAGTGGTATTATTTACTGGAGTTTAAATATCATGCATGCATCAGAGCTTCATCCTATGTTTGGATTTTGTAGTTTTGGAAGCATGAATTCCCTTTAAATACGAGCTATTCATCCTAAGAATTATCCAAGAGATTAGGGGCTTGGAGAGCTACAGAATTGGCTAAGTGTTGGCCAAGAGCTAGCTTGTGAGTTGAGAGAGTTGAGCATACTTGTGTAGAATTGTTCTAGTGAGAACACGCTTTGTATATTCACTCATATTTCTGATATATGAAATATATATAGTGGGGTTTTGAGTAGTAACTTTCCCCAGATACATCTTGTGTATGTGCCATTTATGATCTTTCTCTTGTTCATATTGTTTTCATCGATCCATTGGCTTCTGTTGGTTGAAAGTAGAAGTAGCTTTACTACATTGCATGAGGTTGTGAATCTACAGGAATTTATACATGGTATTGGAGTTGAATTCAATATACTAGAGGAGGTTTCAAAGTTGAGTTTTTGGTTATAGGCGAAATTCGAATTTGTAATACATACTTCAGGATCGACAAATGGCGTTCTATGATTTGTGGCTCGAGTATGCCTTGGAAGGAAACTCAAATTTTATAGCATGGAGGGACAGAATGGAGGCTGTGTTAGAGGATACTGGTTTTAAGGATTTCATTGATCAAGAAATTCTTAAGCCAACAACATCAGATGCACAGAATTTGGCCTAATGGAAGAAGTGTGTGGCAAAGGCGAGGCGGATAATCCTTGAGGGAGTTCAAGACCACATTGTCTCAAGTCTCCATGGCAAGGAAAATATTTATGCTATGTGGAAAACATTGACAGACTTGTATCAGAACAATAATAACCAAAGGAAATTTTCACTGAAGGAAAAACTTCGAAAAATCAAAATGGAGAAAGGCGGGACTATTCCAAAATACTTACCAAGTTCACTCAATGTTGTGATGAACTTGGATGTGTTGGAATCACGGATACCGAATATGATATGGTGAGTCTTTCTCTTTTAGGACTCCCAAAGCGCTGGCATAGTTATCAGGACTCTGTCAATGGTCAGGATAAGTTGTCAGATTGGGAGCGACTCTGGTCGGATTTGATGTAGGAGGAGATCAGGAGGAACCCTAGGTATGGCTCTTCATCAAAGACTGATGATGAAGAGAAATGTGCCTCAATGATTAAGGCAGAGAGGGGGAAAGGGAAATCTTCCTATTCCAAATCAGATTCTTATCATGGAGGTAAGAAGAAAGACATGATGAAATTTAAGTGCTTTCATTGTCATGATCTGGGCCATTTTGCTACAAATTTTCCACTCAATAAGTCCAAGAAGAAGTCTTCAGGAGGAGCGGCGAGTGAGGCTTTGGCCTCTCAATTAGAATTGGACTTTTCCCTCATTGCATGCATGGTGTCATCAATGATGGGAAGTGTATGGTACTTAGATAGTGGAGCTTCATTCCACATGACTGGAGACAAAGAGTTATTCTGTGACTTGGAGGACAAAGATCTCCAAATGCATATTGAGATGGGTGACGAAGGGAAGTATCGTGTTACTGGATTGGTCATGATTACTTTTCAGAGGGAGCATGGGGCTCCTCTCACCTTGAAGAATGT
The DNA here is from genome assembly GCA_031772625.1 of Pinus tabuliformis. Classification (NCBI taxonomy): domain Eukaryota; kingdom Viridiplantae; phylum Streptophyta; class Pinopsida; order Pinales; family Pinaceae; genus Pinus; species Pinus tabuliformis. The sequence continues at coordinate 1,294,225,735 of CM062816.1, forward strand.
TATGTATGTTCTTGGGATGAATAAGAATTTGGTATCTATTTACATGCTTGAGGATAGAGGCTATGATGTGATCTTCTCGAAAGAAAAGATGTTCCTTCGACACATAGCCATAGGTCAGGTAAAGAAGATAGGCATTTGGGTGAAGAATCTCTATAAGTTGGAGGTAGAGGAGTGTGCTACTTTGAGAACAAAAGTAGGAAGGGTTCAGAGCTGAGATGTTGGTGAGTTGTAGCACATTGGTCTACTTGCATAATGGGGCTTTGAAGATATTGCAACAGATCTCTACCAGTCTTCCCAAAGGTATGCTTGAGTAAGTTGATACATGCAAGGGGTTTACTTTGGGAAAATACACCAAGTCTTCCTTTCACGAGAAAGACAGTCAAGCAGAGGCTATTCTAGAGTGAGTCCATTTAGATGTGTGTGGACCATTCTTGACAACATCCATGACCAAACACAGGTATTATGTTATATTTATTGATGACTTTTCTCGAAAATGCTGCAGAAAAAGGATCAAAATTTCACAAAGTTTTGTGAGTTTAAAGCATTGGTGGAGAAAGAGCCAGGAAAGAAGGTTAAAGCTCTACGGAGTGATAACGGTAGTGAGTATGTCTCAAACAAATTTAAGAACTTTTGTGCAATGGAAGGGATTAAACGAGAGTTGACAACACCTCATAACCCTCAACAGAATGGGGTGGTTGAGAGGAAGAACAAAAGCATAGTAGGGGAATCAAGGGCGATGTTGCATGATCAGGTTTACCACTTCACTTATGGGCTGGGGCATGAAACACAGTGGTTTATGTTCAAAATCGTAGCCCACATCGGAAAATTGAGATGAAGACACGAGAGGAGGCTTATTATAGTAAGATGTCAGATGTTGGTCACTTCAGGATTTTTGGGTCATCGATATATTTCCATGTGACCAACGATGCACGTAAGAAGGTTGAGCCTACATTAGAGTTGGGGATATTTGTGGGGTACACTGATACACCTCACAACTATTGAGTGTACTTGTTGACCAACAGGATGACAGTGGTTATGCGCGTTTCCCTTGAGAGGGAGCTTGAGCTACATGTGGTTGAGGATATTTTAGCTCCTAAGGTTGAGGAGCCTTAGATTGATGTGGAGTGGCCACATGCAGAGAATATGAGAGTGGAGACATCCACTCAGGAAGAGTCTTCCAAAGGGGGAAGAAAGTGCACTAGATAGGCTGACAAATTGTTAGATGATGCATGGGAGAATGTGGAGGAACCCACTTCTCATCGCACGCCTAGGAGGTCACCTGAGAGGTACACTAGATACATGGCTCTTATGGGCGAATGTGTTGTTATAGAGCCATCTTCCTTTAAGGAAGTAGTGCAACAACTAGTTTGGGTTGATGCCATGGTGGATAAGTATGACTCCATAGTTCATAACAGTGTTTAGGATGTGGTCCCGAGACCAGAGGACAAGTTAGTGCTGAGAAATCGTTGGCTTTACAAGATAAAGCAAGCTGCAGATGGTAGTTTGGAGAAGCATAAGGCTAGATTTATGGCCCGCGGATTTTCACAGGTAGAGGGGATTGACTATGATGAGACCTTTGCTGTTGTCGCAAGAAACTGGTAAATTTGGAACTATCAACACAAATGGGTTGGAAGATACATTAGATGGATGTGAAGACAACCTTACTTATGTCATGATTAAGGAAGAGGTGTACATAGAGCAGCTTGAAGGTTTCAAGGCCTTTGACTGTTAGTCACATGTGTGCCAAATCAAGAAAGCATTGTATGGGCTGAAGCAAGCACCCCATGCTTGGTACACCAAGATAGATAACTACTTAACCGGGTTGGGCTTCACGAAGAGTGAAGCGGATGTGAAACTGTACCACATAGTGGTGGAAGGTAAATTGTTGATTATTTTACTTTATGTTGATGATATCATACTGACAGGTGATGATCAGCTGATCAAGTCTTTCAAGGAGAACCTTGTAAGAGAGTTTGAGATGAAGGACATGGGGCTCATGCACTGCTTTCTTGGCATGGAGGTATGGCAAGGAGATGGGGAGTTGTTTGTGTCTCAGGGCCAGTATGCCAATGAGATACTTAAGAGATTCCACATGGAGAGCAACAAACCCATGGAGACTCCTCTAACAGGTAACAGCAGGAAGGAGGATGCTACTTCAGGGGAAGTAGTGGAAGCTACTATTTACAAGTAGCTTGTGGGTTCACTTATGTACTTGGTGAACACATGACCAGATATGTTCTATGCAGTTAACCAACTTAGTCGAGCGATGGTTAGTCCTATCAAATTGTATTGGAAGGCGGAAAAGCATGTGTTGAGATAACTCACGGGCACTTATCAATATGGATTATGGTACAAACAGATAGAGGGAGTGAAGCTTCAAGGCTTCACTAATGCAGATTGGGCAGGGAGTCCATCCGACAAGAAGAGCACATCAGGAGGGATCTTCATTATTGGGTCAGCGGTAATTTATTGGTACAACATGAAACAAATATTGGTTGCACTCAGTTTGGTATAGGCATAGTACATGGTTGCAAGCCAAGCAACATGTGATGCCATTTGGATGAGGAATATCCTTGTTTGTTTGTTTGGTCAACAAATGGATCCAACTATGATTTACTGCGATAATCAGAGTTGTATCAAACTCTCTGAAAATCCAACTTTTCCTGATCGGTCCAAGCATATTGATATCCGATATCATCATCTCAGAGATTGTGTATTGATGTTGATTATGTTGTTAGAGTACATTTCCATGGAGGAGAAAGATGTTGACATTTTGAAAAAGGCATTGTCAATATGTAAATTCGAGTTTCACAGAGACATGATCAGGGTAGCTGATAATCCCTTTCTTGTTGAGAGGTAATGTTGAGAAATGGCAACAAGAAATTCCACTTTAATTTTTTCTTGAATTAAACTGAGAATTAAAATCAAATTCTATTCCCATAGCAACTTATAAATAGTTAAGTTTAATTAACTTAATTAGCTTAGGAATTTCGAGTTAGAAATTAGATCACTTAGTTAAATTAGTTCCAAACTGTTTGAGGAACTAATAGAGGACTAACAGTCAGTTGGTGCACCAGTGCATCCACTAGTGCTACTCCAATTAACTGAAGATTCCCTCATGAGAAGCTCATGCATGTCGATTCTGAGAAAGACTTAGTTGAGACTAGAATGTAGGGATAATGTACTATCAGTGGTATTATTTACTGGAGTGTAAATATCATTCATGCATTAGAGATTGATCCTATGTTTGGATTGTGCAGTTTTGGAAGCATGAATTCCCTTTAAATATGGGCTATTCATCCTAGGAATTACACAAGAGATTAGGGTCTTGGAGAGCTGAAAAATTTGCAAGTGTTAGCCAAGAGCTAGCTTGTGAGATGAGAGAGTTGAGCATGCTTGTGCGAAATTTTTCTAGTGAGAGGAAACTCTTTAGTCATATTTTTGATATATGGAATATAGATAGTGGGTTTTTGAAAAGTTGCTTTCCCTAGATATATCCTGTTTTATATTCCATTGATTATCTTTCTCTTGTTCATATTGTTTTCATTGATCTATTGGCTTCCGCTGGTTGAAAGTAGAAGTAGATTTTTGTCTTGTGATTTGGTACATTACATGAGATTGTGAATCTACGGGAATTTCTACAAGCTGGACCATTTTACTACAAATTTTCCACTCAATAAGTCCAAGAAGTCCTCAGGAGGAGCGGCGGGTGAGGCTTTTCCCTCTCAATTCAAATTGGACTTTTCCATCATTGCATGCATGGTTTCATCAACGATGGGAAGTGTATGGTACTTAGACAGTGGAGCTTAATTCCACATGACTAGCAACAAAGAGTTATTCAGTGACATAGAGGAGAAAGATCTCTAGATGCATATTGATATGGGTGATGACGGGAAGTATAGTGTTACTGGATTGGGCACGATTACTTTTCAGAGGGAGCATGGGGCTCCACTCACCTTAAAGAATGTTATGTATGTACTTGGGATAAATATGAACTTGGTATCCATTGCCATGCTTGAGGATAGAGGATATGATGTGATCTTCTTGAAAGGAAAGGCATTACTTCACATAGCCATGGGTCAGGTAAAGAAGCTAGGGATTCAGGTGAATAATCTCTATAAGCTGGAGGTAGAGGAGTGTGCTACTTTGAGCACAAAAGAAGAAAGGGTACAAAGCCGAGACGTTGGTGAGTCATGGCATAGGCGATTGGGCCACTTGCATCATGGGGCTTTGAAGATATTGCAACAGATCTCTATCGGTCTTCCCAAAGGTACACTTGAGCAAGTTGATACATGCAAGGGGTGTACTTTGGGAAAATACACCAAGTCTTCCTTTTACAACAGAGACAATCAGACATAAGCTATTCTAGAGCAATTCCATTCAGATGTGTGTGGACCATTCTCGACAACATCGGCGACCAAACACATATATTATGTTATATTTTTTGATGACTTTTCTCATAAATGCTGGATATTTTACATGTAAAAAAATGATCAAACCTTCACAAAGTTTTGTGACTTTAAAGAATTGGTGGAGGAAGAGTCGGGAAAGAAGGTTAAAGCTCTACAGAGTGATAATGGTGTTGTGTATGTCTCAAATGCATTTAATAACTTCTGTGCATTAGAAAGGATTAAACGGGTGTTGACGACACCTCATAACCCTCAATAGAATGGGGTGGTCGAGAGGAAGAACATAAGCATAGTAAGGGTAGTGAGGGAAATGTTGCATAATTAGGGCCTACCACTACACTTATGGGATGAGGCATGCAACACAATGGTTTATGTTTAGAACCATAGTCTACATCAGATACTTGTGATGAAGACACCAGAGGAGGCTTACTCCAGTAAGAGGTCAGATGTTGGTCACTTCATAATTTTTGGGTGATTGGTATATTTCCATGTGACTAAAGATGCACAAAAGAAGCTTGAGCCGACAACAAAGTTGGGGATATTTGTGGGGTACACAGATACACCTAATAACTATCAGGTGTACTCTCTGACCAACAAGATGACAGTGGTTCGCAGGGATGTCAGATCCGATGAGCAAAAGGCCATGCGAGTTTCCCTTGAGAGGGAGCTTGAGCTACATGTGGCTGAGGAGATTTTAGCTCCTAAGGTTGAGGAGGCTTAGATTTATGTGGAGTGACCACATGCAGAGGATTCAGGAGTGGAGACATCCGCTCAGGTAGAGTCTTCCAGAGAGGGAAGAAAGCGCAGTAGAGAGACTGACAAATTTTTGGATGATGCACGGGAGAATGTGGGAGCACCCACTTCTCAGCGTAGACAGAGAAGGTCACATGATAGGTACACTAGATACATGGCTCTTATGGGTGAACGTGTTTTGACAAAGCCATCTTCCTTTAAGGAAGTAGCAACAACCAGTTTGGGTTGATGCCATGGTGGAGGAGTATGACTCCATAGTTCGTAACAGTGTTTGGGATGTGGTCCCGAGACTGAAGGATAAGTCAGTGGTGAGCTCACGTTGGATTTACAAGGTAAATCAAGCTACATATGGTAGTGTGGAGAAGCATAAGGCTAGATTTGTGGCCAGGGAAAATTTTAAGAACCCCCCCTAAATTTATAAATATAATAAATGGGCGAATCTCCATTGTATATAGGAAAAATGGAAGGCGATTTTATCAATAATATAATATGTATATATAATTTTTTGGTGAATCTCTCACCATGCATGGCGAATATTTTACTCAATTATAAAATCTTGTAAGATCTTGGTGAGTCTTTCACTAAATAATAAAACTTTGTAAAGTCCTAGTGAATCTTAGCATAGGCTACATGCTGGTTTAATTCCCCCATTTAAATAGGCTACATTCCAGGTGAATACCATGGGTCAATACCATGTGCCATTTTGGTGAATACCATGGGTCAATACCATGTGCCATTTTGGTGAATACCATGGGTCAATACCATGTGCCATTTTTATTTTTATTAGAATATTTTACTCAAGTATAAAATCTTGTAAGATCTTGGCGAGTCTTTCACTAAATAATAAAACTTTTTAAAGTCCTAGTGAATCTTGGCATAGGCTACATGATGGTTTAATTCCCCCATTTAAATAGGCTACATTACAGGTGAATACCATGGGTCAATACCATGTGCCATTTTTATTTTTATTAATTCTAATATTAGGGTTAATAATGGTTTTTTGGATGGTATTAATAAGTTTCACCTAAATATAACCCATTTTTTGAGCGTTCGTAAATATAAGGTGACTTATGGAGTAAATATAAAAAAATGTTTTATTTGTTTACCATACCTCTCGTTTATTTATATTTTTTATTAATTTACCATACCTTCTTTTACAAATATGGTATTTGACCCATAGGATTCACTTAAATAAAACCTCTTTCTTGAGCCTTCATAAATAGAACAAGGGTTATGGACTAAATATAAAAACAGGTTTTATTTATTTACGATACAGCTAGTTTATTTATATTTTTATTTATTTACCATACCTTTTGAGTAAGTATAAAAAGACGTTTTATTTATTTATCATACCTCCACTTTACTTATATTTTTATTTGTTTACACCCTTACATGTATATAAGGTGGCTTATGGAGTAAATATAAAAAATGTTTTATTTATTTACCATACCTCTCATTTATTTATATTTTTATTAATTTACCATACCTCTTTTATAAATATGGTATTTGGCCCATAGGATTCACTTAAATAAAACCTATTCTTGAAAATGGGCGAATGGATTCACTTAAATAAAACCTATTCTTGAAAATGGGCGAATGGAAGGTTGTAAGTCCTAATTTCAAGGGCTAAATTTACCTTTTTTACTCTCTCCCTTAAAATAAGGTGGGCTATTTGAGGTGATTTGTGAAAATGTACTATGATACAAAATATTCGCCCACTAAAAATTTAAAACCACTTAATTTCGCCAAAAGGCGAACATTCGCCCCTAAAATTATCCTTGTTTGTGGCCCATGGCTTTTCACATGTAGAGGGGATTGACTATGATGAGACCTTTTCTCTTGTTGCAAGGTACTCATAAGTTAGATCTATATTAGCACTATCAACACAAATGGGTTGGAAGATACATCAGATGGATGTGAAGGCAACCTTCCTTAATGGCATGATTGAGGAAGAGGTGTACATGTAGCCTAAAGGTTTCGAGACGTTTGACCGTGAGTCGCATCTGTGCCGGCTCAAGAGAGCGTTGTATGGGCTAAATCAAGCACTCCGTGTTTGGTACACTAGGATAGATAGCTACTTCATTGGGTTGGGCTTCACGAAGAGTGAAGTGATGTGAACCTATACCACATACTGGTGGAAGGTAAATTGATGATCATTGTACTTTATGTCGATGATATCATACTGACAGGTGACGATCAACTGATCAAGTCTTGCAAGTAGGACTTTGAAAGAGAGTTTGAGATGAAGCACATGTGGATCATGCATTAGTTTCTTGGCATCGAGGTATGACAGGGAGATGGGGAGTTGTTTGTGTCTCAGGGAAAGTATGACAATGAGATACTCAAGATATTCTGCATGGAGAGCAACAAACCCATGGGGACTCCTATAGCAGGTAACTGGAGGAAGGATGATGCTACTTTGAGAGAAGTAGTGGAAGCTACTGTTTACATGCAGCTTGTGGGTTCACTCATGTACTTGTTGAACACACAACTAGATATGTGTTATGTAGTTAACTAGCTTAGTCAAGCAATGGTTAGGCCTACCAAGCTGTATTGGAAGGCGACAAAGCATGTGTTGAGATACCTTAGGGGCACTTCTCAGTATGGATTATGGTATAGAAGGACAAAGGGAGTGAAGCTTCAAGGCTTCACCAATGGAAATTGGGTAGGGATTCCATCTGACAGGAAGAGAACATCAGGAGGGATCTTCATTATTGGGTCAACAACAATTTCTTGGTACAACAGGAAACAAAGATCGATTGCACTCAATTCGACAGAGGTAAAGTACATGGATGCGAGTTAGGAAGTATGTGAGGCCATCTGGATGAGGAAGATCCTAGTTGGTTTGTTTGGTTAGCAGATGGATCCAATTGTGATTTACTGTGATAATCAGAGTTGTATCAAACTCTCTAAAAATACAGTTTTTCATGATCGGTCAAAGCATATTGATATATAATATCATCATCTCACCATATTGATATCTAATATCATCATCTCAGAGATTGTATATTGAGGCGGATTATGTTGTTAGAGTACATTCCCACAAAGGAGTAAGATGTTGACATTTTGACAAAGGCATTGTCAAGATGTAAATTCGAGTTTCATAGAGACAGGATTGGGGTAGCTGATAACCCATGTCTTGTTGAGAGGGATCATTGAGAAATGACAACAAGAAATTCTAGTTTAATTTGTCCTTTAATTAAACTGAGAATTAAAATCGAATTCCATTCTCATAGAAACTTGTAAATAGTTAATTAAGTTTAATTAACTTAATTAGCTTAGGAATTTCGAGTTGGAAGCCTTTCTAAAGTCATGTATATGTTCTCCCTAAGTTTTAGGGGTCCACTATGAGTTTAAATTGAGTTGGAAATCAAATCACTCATTTTATTGAGTTAAAGTTAAGTTAAATTAGTTCCATATTGTTTGGGGAACTAATAGAGAGTTAACAGTCAGTTGGTGCACCAGTGCATCCACGAGTGTCACTCTACTTAATTGAAGATTACCTCATCAGAAACCCATGCATGTCAATTCTGAGAAAGACACAGTTGAGATTAGAGTGCAGGGAAAGTGTACTATCAATTGTATTATTTACTAGAGTGTAAATATCATGCATGCATCAGAGATTGATCCTATGTTTGGATTACATAGTTTTGGAAGCATGAATTACCTTTAAATACAGGCTATTCATCCTAGGAATTAGGCAAGAGATTAAGGGCTTGAAGAGTTGCAGAATTGGCTAAGTGTTAGCCAAGAGCTAGCTTGTGAGCTGAGAGAGTTGAGCATACTTGTGCGAAATTTTTCTAGTGAGAGGAACCTTTGTATATTCACTCATATTTCTGATACATGCAATACATATAGTGGGGTTTTGAGCAGTGGATTTCCCCAGATACATCTTGTTTGATGTGCCATTGATTTATCTTATTCTTGTCCATATTGTTTTTATCAATCTATTGGATTCCACTAGTTGAAAGTAGAAGTAGATTCTTGTCTTTTGCTTTAGTAAATTACATGAGCTTGTGAATGTACAAGATTTTCTACAGAAAAGATACAAGGATGTATTTTCATGGAATTGTGATGATCTAAAAAATTATGACACATCCATCATTCAACACACCATTCCTATGCTGCCAGATGTCAAGCCAATTCAACAAAAGCTTAGGAAGATTCACCATAACTTGGAAGCTTAGATTAAGACTAAAATGAATAAGATTCTCAAAGCTAAAATCATTTTCCTAGTCAGACATTCCAAGTGGGTATCAAATCTTGTGCCAGTTAGAAAGAAGAAAGGAGATACTCATATTTGTATATATTTTAGAAATTTAAACAAAACTTGGGAAAATTATAACTTTCCTTTACCTCCAATGGAACAAATTTTACAATCTCTTGTTAGTTCTGAAATAATGTCTTTCTTAGATGATTTTTCAAGTTACAATCATATTCTTGCACATCCAGATGATAGACTGAAAACCACATTTAAGACTAAGTGGGGGACCTATGCTTATCAAAAAATGCATTTTGCACTGATTAATGCTAGAGCTACTTTCCAAAGAGCCATGGATATTGCTTTCAGAGGTTTGATCAATAAGACAATTGTAGTGTATTTAGATGACATTAAAATTTATTCTAAACAGAGGAGTAATCATTTACATTATTTAAAACAAATCTTTGAAAGATGTAGAAAATTTGGAATCTCCTTAAATCCTAAAAAGTCATTTTTTGTCTTAACGAAGGTAAGATTTTAGGTTTTATTATGTCTAAAGAAGGAATTTGCATAGACCCAGATAGAATCAAGGCGATATCTAAAATCCCCTTTCCACACAACAAAAAATCCATGCAATCTTTCCTTGGGATGATTAATTTTGTTAAAATATTCATCCCAAATTTCTCTCAAATTGTCCTTCCCTTACAGGCTATGATCAAGAAGAAGTCAATTTCAAATTTCTCTCAAATTTTCCTTCCCTTACAGGCTATGATAAAGAAGTAAATTTTCAAATGGGGACTAATCGAAAGAAAGGAATATGAGTCAATGAAACAAGGAGACATTGATGCCTCTTCGTTATCAACCCCTAATTTCGCTAAACAATTTGTTCTTTATACTTTTGTTTGCGAACAATCGTATGCAACAACAATGTTCACTTAGCCTAATGAACAACAAATTGAAGCTCCAATTTCCTTCTTTAGTTCCAATTTACAGGGAGCTGAGCTAAATTATTTAGAGGTTGAGAAACAAGCCTTTCCAGTTTTTAAGTCCATCAAACATTTTAGTCCCTTCCTCTTAAAATCACATACAAAAGTAATTGTTCCTTTCCCTGCAGTCAAACAATTGCTTATACAAAAGGAATTGGGAGAGAAAAAGGAAAAATGGGTTACCACCCTGCAAGAATGTGACCTAGAAATTAAACAAGCTAAAATAGTAAGGGGTCAAGGTTTTTGCAGATTAATTACTGGAGCTTATGACACTTTGACTAATGAAGATCTAGGTAATAATGTTCAAATTATAGAGGTATTCCCCATCGACACTGAATCTCAATATGCATATCTTATTTTTTTACTTGAAAAATGGTTATGCTCCATTGGAACTCAATAAAAGAAAAGATCTCTCAGAATTAAAGCTAATCAATACCAACTTGTCAATGATGTCTTGTTTAAGAGAAATTATGATTATGTTTTGTTTAGATGTTTGGAAAAATATGAAGCATAAAAATTCTTGCAGGAGCTACATGATGGACCAGCTGGTGGAAATTATGGTGGAGACACCGCTGCTCATAAGTTTCTACAAGCTGGACACTATTGGCCGACTCTATTCAAAGACACTCATGCCTATGTCAGATAATGCAAAGTCTACTAGACTGCTTCAGGAAGAAAAAAGAAACTAGCCTTACCTTTGGCACCAGTTAACATTTAGAAAACTTTTGAGAAATGGGGACTGGACATAATAGGTGAGATTGTTTCTACTTCCAAGAAGCATAAATACATCTTGACTACTACGAACTATTTCACCAAATTGGTGGAGGAAATACCCATGAAGGTGGAAAATTTTGAAAACATTATTGAATTTATCGATCAATTTATTATTACTAGGTTTGGTCTTCCTGATGCCCTTATGCTTGATAATGCATCTTATTTTTTTGAAAATACCATTACTGAATTTGCTCTTAAAAGAGGTTTTAAACTTAACTATTCTGAAAAATATTACCCTCAAGAAAATGGCTTAGCAGAGTCTACTAATAAAAAACTCATTAGAATAATGAAATGAATAGTTGACCAAAATTAAAGAAATTGGCACAAAGCTCTAGTTTTTTCTTGATGGGTTGACAGAATCACTCGAAAGGTCTCTATAGGAACTTCTCCTTTTCAATTAGTGTATGGAAAATAAGCTATCCTACCACCTAATCTAGCTATTCCATCATTATCCCTAGTGCAATCTATTGAAGAAAAACCTGCTTCTACTTTACAATTAAGGATGTCCCAAGTTATTAAGCTAAAAGAAGAAATGGATAAAGCTAGACAAGTTCATGCCCATCATTAACAATTGGTTAAATCTTCCTTTAATACAAGTTCAGTTAATAACAAATTTTTTGAAATTGGTGATTTAGTTCTGAAATGGGACAAAGCCCATGGAGAAAAATGCAAACGTACAAAATTACAGAAGTTATGGCTAGGTCCATTTCGGATCATTGAGAAACGAGCCCATCAACATTTATCCTCTAAGATTTACAGGGAAAGAGGGATGCCATTAATGGGCTAGTTTTGAAAAAATATTTTTCTCAAGGATATTTGTCCTTTTGTAAATATGTAAATAATAACATGTATATAACAGTGTCTCCAACCTTAATAATAATTAGACAATGCACTTTTGACTTCATATTGGGGTATCTCATTATTTACATGAAATAAGACTAATTGAAGGAGAATTGTTAGAAAGGAATTTTAAGTTTGAAGTTTAGTATTACATTTGTTACAAATATCTGAAATCTTTATATCCATTAACTTGTAAATAATTCACAACTTGACACTTTAAAAAATCATGTTGTCCTATGATTGGTCATGAAAAGTTTTCTTTAAAAAAGTAAAGACTATTTTGAAGTTTTAGCATCTTTTGGATTCAATTGTCATCCATTAATCTTAAGGATTGAATATACCTCCCCATCCACTAATTTTAAATTTTTTTAGAGTGTAATTCAAAAATATATAAAACTTGAAAGGTTTTTAGAGTGTAATTCAAAAATATATAAAACTTGAAAGGTAGGAGGTCTCATCATGAGACGACTTATCATGATCATGAGAAACCAATAATAGTGACATTATCATCACTGGTCACCAAACCAAGATAATGGATTATGGTTACGTAACTATAAGACAAGAGGTCTCATCATGAGCCAACTTGTTCAATATCATTATAACCTGTGAATGGAATTGTCATAATCTAGTTACCAAGCTAGGATAAAGTAAGCTTTAAAACAAACAATTCTAAAGGAAAAAATAGATACCTCAAAAAATTACTATAAGTGGATGAGATACTCATACATTTTGGTTAAATGGTAACCCTGTTGAGGCTATGGATGCCTACTGGTAGCAGTGGTTCTACAAGTGAAAAAAAATTCTATCTTAAAAGCTAAGCTTCTATAGTTCTTAACTTTTTCTTTATAACTGACAAAATGACTGACAAAGACAATACGTATTTTCATCAATAACAAGTTGTGAAGTAGTTTACAAAATAATGATTTTTTTTCCTTTAGAGTAATCTTTACCAATTAAAACTTCAATTATATTTACCTTTCTAACTATTTTTCTTTATTAGTTAAAATTTCATTTATGTTTACAGAGATAACTGTTTCTCACAGTATATGGCCAATTGTTGTACTACTCAACAACCCCCTTATTAAGGTTGATAGTAGAACTAAGAAATAATGGGGACCCTTTTGAATTTAGATAAAATCCCTTAGTTTTAATAAAATAAGACAATTTTATTTTTTGTCACCAAAAACATGACTAAATGAGAGAATTCCCTTATTGGAGCTTTTAGCTTAATCTCATAACACATTCACAAATAAGCTACCCATAGGCTTTTGTTTCAAATGCATTATCAGAAGAACTTTATCGAAATATTTCAAATGTTGTAACATGTCCCATAGGATAATTTGCGATAAATCCCTCACCAATTAAAGTTTTCAAATATTCTAAGACTAAAGTAATAAAACACTTCTTTGTGAATATAATAATAAAATGCTCGACCCCACATGATTTCCACGTAGCATATCAAAGCTTCTGAATATCATAACTTTTCATATAAGTACCACTCAAAATACTTCGATATCCCGATCCTCCGATACCTATTTTCGGCCATCCTCCAATGTATGACATCTTCGATACTCCGATATCCTCATATCACCGATTTCCGATATTACAAATCCTTCGATCCTTCGATAAACCCCTCCTATCCTTATCAGAACTTCCTATTGGTTGCCACTCTTTTCAACCACCGATATCAAATCTCCGGTACAAGACCTCTGATATCCCTTCCTGCTTATATTTTTAGCCGTTACGTTTTAATACTAACAGCCTATCAGAAGGTAAAAATATCACATGTTTCATGGATACAAACAAATATTTCTCTAGTATAATCCCGTGATATGCTGACATGTACAAAATCCCATGTGAACCCACATTTTATCATTTAATGGCTAAATGCAACAAATTTATGATTTCGAAGTTCTAAACGATTTGATTATTGCAACTTGATATCACTAGATTTTTCTCATAAAGACATGAATTGATATGAAATTGGTTATTTGCTCTAAGGAATTATTCAGTTAAGAAAGTTTCCACTTATTCCCATGTTTTCCCTTCGTAGGCTAGCCTTGATAAGTGAAGCTCAACATAAATGTCTAGGGAAACTAAACCTAGGAGGAAACCTGTTGTTCAACAACAACCTTTCGCTCCTCCACTTGAAGCTACCGAAGTGCCTGCATTATTCTCGGATAAAAACTGTAATCCTGATGCTGGAAGCTCCTCTTGGGAAGCCATTTATAAAATTTTTAAAGATGAAGGACCCAGGGGGACAGAGAAAACAACCACAACCGATGATTCTAGCATAGTGTCTGAAACTACTTACAGTGACGTTGCCAATTCATTCCTGCATAGGATTGCAGCCCAACCCAATATCATGCCCTATAAAGATATGGTTTGATGGATTATCGACCATAAGAATATTGCATATAGGAATTTCATGACTCAAAAGAAGACAATCATTGGGTCATTTACCAACATTGATTTGAGCAAAATGTATCATCTTCCACAACCTTAGAAAAAATACGACAAACAATTTGTACATAAATTCATGAGTGAACATGAGGATCAGTCAGAGCTCATCAGAGTATGTATGCTATTTCTTCCCTTGCCGAACCATTATGTTATATAGCTGGTATGATGTGTAAAATCTATGGTTACCCTAATACCCATAAATTCTCATACTAGTGGGTACCACTAATTAATTCTGCCTCTGATGGATATATTATGGATTGGGGAAACATATTGTCTGACAGTATAGCCACTCAAATGCTAAATTATAGGATAAAACACACATTTTCTCAGAACATTGTTCCCGCTTTCTATATGAGTGCCTATATAATGGATACCATCCGTTTCACCCCAAAATTTACATCTATGGGATGGAAATGGACCATAGAAGACCTTAATCCTATCCATATATATCTTGATATACACTATGAATCTAAATTCCAACCTCATTTCTATAAAATTTGCCATGGAGTTATGCTGCCCATCCACCAAAGTGTCTTTGATGAGAAGGCTCCTAGAATTTCACGTGAAGCCAACAATGCTTTTGAAAGATGCTAAAAACACAATGTGGCCTACCTTTCCTATTCAATGTGGCATCTATTCTCTTGACAATTTCAGGCATGCTAGTCTTGAGATTGAAGAAATTCAATGTTAAATTTCCTAGCTATTCCCAATAGACATTATGACCCTAATGATACTGCCAAGAATGTCACTTCATATGAAAAACTTAGGCAATTAATGAATGAGCTAGACAAATTTTATGATTTATTTGAATAAGCTTATATCTATGCAAGGGTTGAGAAACAAGCAACAACACAATTAATTCTTGAGGAATTGACTAAGTTTAATGAGTACAAAAATAGAAGGATAACTCACTTGCCTATGGATTTATAAAATCTCCAGCAATAAAATACAAAACAAGATAAGGTCTTTCCTATTACAACACAAGTCCCAAATGTATCTTAGACAAAAGAGACAAGTACTTCCTCTTCTTCTCAGGCAGAAGAAACTCTCCCAGACAAAAAATTGGATGCAATATGGGAACAATTCACAAAAGAAACAAATCCTAAAAGTCTGAAGACTCCATTGCAGAAGAATATTACATAGACCCCTTAAGTTACAGGGAAGACCTCGCTTACTACTCGGGCTTTTGATAAAGCTTTGGACACTGATGATTTAGAAGTCATCCCGGTATTCCTGATCTCTAAGGTCGTTTTGAAAATTTAATATATTCCTCCTCTTGATGTGTTTTATAGTCCAAAACATAGAGCTGTGGTTAGTAGATAGAGAAAAAGAAGGAAAATTGAACAAACCCAGGCCTTAGTCACTAGTAATGCTTCTTTTGAAGTAATTTCGAAAGATGCTCAAGCTACTCTTGCTGAGGAGCTCAAGAGGCTCTCGCAATTTGTAGGAGCATATGCCAATGCTACTATTGATAAAGCCTATAAAGTACAACAACTCATAAGGGAGAAAGATGAAATAATTATGTAGCTAGAACATGGTTTAGAGAATGAGAAACAAATAATCACTCAACAGTGGCAAGCACAACTTGCAGAGCTTCAAAAAAAATTTAATGACTTAAAGATTCAACATGAATTTGATTTGATAAGCTGAGATAATCAAATCCGGGAACATCAAAAAAATATTGAGTAGTTAAAAGTGAGTCTCGAGATAGTTGAATTTAAGAAGGAAGTAGGAGAACTAAACACTCTCCTTGCTCAACAACAAGTTATTTTATGTCAGAAATTAGCCACTATCCATGACTTATGTCAATCAAGAAATTCATTAGTGAATTAGTTGTCCGATTTGAGGGCATACTATAAGGGGGTTGAGGAGAAAATTTCAGATTATATATTATGGGAGGATAGTACTGAAGGGAGAACAAATGATCTCCCTAAAATTGAAGAATCAAAGAAAGAGATTGTCTTCCAAGAGTGGGAAATAAAACGTAAGCATGCAGAAATGGCGATTTTCAGTGGCACAAATATTTCAAACAATCTCATTGAATCAATTAGTGACAATTTATTGCAGGCCAACTTGATTCGAGACTGCCCAAGGAAAAATTTCCTAAATTTAAATTGCTAACTAAAACGTGGAAGGAGCTATTGAAGAATAAGGTTGAGAGCATCAAGAATCTGTTAAAGGTTTACTTAGAATTCCATTGGAATTTCTTAGTTAAACCTCATAGTCAGTGGCTAATGCTGAGGTGTCTCTCCAATTCGACCACTCATCTGCTTCCAACACTCAGCGATGCGATATTCACTGGGCAAATATGCATACAACCTCATTATCTACCTGCATTAAAGCCAATGATAGATATGTGTGAACTTCAACAATGTATGAGAGAGAAACCTTCATCTCATTCATATTCAAGTTGTTACAACTGAAATATATTATTGTCTTTTTACCTTATTTTAAGTGTGGTTTGTTAAAACCACTCCAGTCTTTTATGGTACTTTAATATACTTTTATTTTCACTAGAAAATATAAATCCCCTTTATTGATATGAAGAAGGGGTTCTAAATTTTGGCAAGAAATCTTTTGGTTTACACTACTGTAACTTGAAGTGATCTTATTAGGAATCTGAAACACTACTCTTTCTCTCATGAGAAGAGTCAAGATATTTTAGGTACTACTATCTATGTATTATTATTGTGTTTAAGAGTTGAATGGTTATTTTAATTGTGTTTATAATAATGTTTTTGCAAGCAATCAGGCATTTATAACTATTGATGTGTTTGATTGAAATCTTTTAAGTATATGCATGAACAACAAAATCTTATATGTGAAATGATTTTCACCAACTAATTTAATTAACTATTTAATTAAATTAGTTATCTTCATTTGTTTTAACCTCATAAATGATTTGATAATCTATATTGTCATGTTAAATGTGATATCTTTCTAAAGTCACATATATAGAGAAAGATTTCCCAGGATAGATATTTTAAGTCTATTTATTATTTATTTCGTAGTTTTATTTACATAATTAGCCTCACACTTATATATCTCATCCATTTTTATAACTTTTATTAAGGTAAACTGGTCCCATAATCCTAGTTAGAGCCACCATTCCAAATAGAAAAGGAGCTTCTTTAAGTTTCCGACCGAGTGGTTTTCCCCAATTTTGAGGCAAATAATTTCAAGCCTTCAACACTTTTGGCTCTAGAAGAAGGGCCTTCAGACTATGAATGGCAAGAAGATCCACTCCTAAATTAAAAGGTCATTCTAAGAGTCAGTCTCCCTCAAAATCACCACCAAATTCCAGATCATATTCTAAATCTCCTAACCCAAGATTTGAAATTGCTCAAACAACCACCAAAAATCCTAGCACACTTCCAAATCCTGTTGGTCAAACTTCTTCAAAATCACGTACAAAGTCCCTTGAAGTTTATAATTTAATTCAAAAATTGGAGGAAATATCCATTGTTGGAGAAAAATATGTTCAAACTAATGTATCAGAAGGAAGTGTTTCATCATCCTTATAGTCTTCTAGTGTATTAACTAGATCCCAGAGTGAAAAAATTAGATTTAAAGCTTTTGAATTTCCATTACCCACTCATCGGAGAAACAAAAGTATCGCAAAGACTTACTCTTCTACTAGTGAGCTTACATCATCATCTCCACCTCTTACTCTTCTCTATCCTTCTTATTCCTCTACCACTTTACCTTCCTCTTATCATCCTATAATCCCATCCATTCATATTTCTTAGCCACAATCATCTATTCCTATTGTAATAAGTAGCACTACAAGAGTGACTTCTTCAAACTTTCAATCTCCATCACCATCTTCTGCTACTTCGTCTGCTCCTAATACTCCCAGAATGGAAAATAGACCATGGAACAATCCGGGGTCAGTACAAATGGCTCCGCCATTACATCCTCTTCCTAAACATCCAGAAATATGGCTTCCTAAGTTGAATCCTGATGATGGCCTCCCTATAGAGGAACATGTTCACAATTGAATGTTAGCCATTAATTTAAATGGAGTCACAGAAGAATATTGTGTTTTTAGAATTTTTCCTTATACTTTTGAAGGGTCTGTAGGGTCATGGTATTTCTCTCTTCCTACTGGATCTATTAGCTCTGCTACATAATTTTGATTTTTGAAGGTCAGAAATGAGCTTGGACTGCTCGGTTATGCTTAAAGGAAGCTCATAATGGTCATTCTCGCCTCTTTCCTTTGCCCCACTCATTCTCCCTTCATCTCCGTTTCCCTTGTTTTTCTTCTAAAAACCAACAAAACTCCTTTTGTTGCAAGCCCTGAGTGCCAAAGCCAAAAACCCCATAAAACCTTATCCGTAGGACCCTGCGCACTCATAAACCCCTCTTTTAAATTGCAATTGTCGATTTCTGCCTCCCGATCCGACGGCTCTCGTCGCATCTGATAAAGCGACTTGCACGATCATTTCCTCGCCATTCGATCATCTCCACCAGATTGACGGCCTTCGCACTTGTCGTGCCCACAAAGTGATGGAATGTTAGCGCGCGATGGAGAGCGATTTTTCTCTCTCCTCCGCCGCTACGTGTCATGTGCTGAATGGGATCGCACGCCCTCGTCCTTTTACTGCCCAACGCCCAAAGGCGGTGCGATTGATACCACTTACCACTTAACCTTCCGTCCCCACCAAATAACGGCCGTGCACCTTCGCCGCCCGATCACCATTGGATTTGTCCGCCTGAGATCCAACGGTCCACGCTCATCCTGTTAACGCTTGAAATTTCACCTCAGGCTGAGAAAGGTAAACCTCAAGGCAACATCAAACCACTTAGCCTCGTAGCTAGCCCTACGGGGCTGGAGAGGGCTCTCTCTGGTCTATCTCGGTGAACTATTCAATGGATGAGATGACCAATAGGGTAACACTGACTTTAGGCTAGTAAAATGATCAAAAAGGATGATTTGGGGTTTTTAGGGTTTTTGGTGGCAAATTGAGGGGATGGCAATTTTGGGTGCGGGGATTGGACACAATTTCTGCAGGAGGTTCTTTGGGCGAGGTAGGAGACAGTATTGATGCTTTTGATTGAGGTGGATGGTCAGGAATGATAGGTGAGGAGATAAGGAGAGCAAACAATAAATTTGAATTCTCCTTAAACAGTAGAAAACATTGAAATTAAACAAACTTAAAAGCAGAGCATGACAGTCATGAATTCTTACTTTAACACTTCATTTGTTTAATGTGAAGAAGGAAAAGAAAGGAAATGATTCACATAACACACTTACAGGTACATAGAGAAACACACCATCAATACATGTAACCACAAGAATCCCAAAAAGGACTGCAAAAACCTGGTCTTCCTTAGCCAAAAATTGCAGAGATACAATGAATAATACAATGATAGCTTATCCCTCAGGAGTCCAACCATGAAAATGAGCAAGAAAGTACATAATATAGATCATCTAACCTCTTTCCCTGCCTCCATGGGTCGAGCTCACTATCCTAGGAGCTGTTTCAACCACTTCTAAACTAAGCACTACAAACTAGGCAGTGAAAACAACTTGCCTCTATAAGTTAGGAAACCAATTCATTCATTTAATTTTCACCCTTTTCATGAATGAATCTTCTAGAAGAGGTACATAAGAGTAATAGTGTCATAAAAGTACAATAATTACATCAAAGAGCCTAATAATCTATCCCAAAAAGTCAAACAGGGTCAAACTGCGTTTTTCTGGGCTGTACACTGAAATCTGGAGAAGTTTGCCTGACGGGTCGCGTGCCTCTGCCTGACGGGTCGCGCGCCTTTGGGACCACATTTGGGGCACTTACAGGTGGAAAAATTGAGCAAGAGTAGGCTTGTTGGAAAGGTATGTGAGTCTACTTTCCAACCCAACTATAATTTCTGAATTTGGTGGTCATTTGCCCCTCCAAAATTGCAATCTCCCAAGACTGCTTTCTGCAACTCAAAAATGTGGCAGAAAATCATTTTTTGCTTGTTTTTTGACTTTCTGGAGGCCTAAAACTTCATAAAATCTCAAGTACATTGATGAGCATATGTAACTTCTCATGAAAAATCTGGAAATGCTGAGTTTTTGCAAAATGGAGTTGCCATGATGAAGGGTCGCGCGGGGGGTGAGACCCGTTAATGGAGAAAACCTGTGTTTGGCATAAAAAATTCACAAATGACAAAATTTTCTCCAAATTTCTTGAAATTTGGGCTGGGAGTCCCCAATCAAGTACCATGCTTAGTCACAGAGGATTTGGCCAAAATTTGGAGTGGATCGGGCGTTTTCCTTCGTTTTTGTGCTTTGGCCAACCGTCCTTGGAGCACCTTCGTTCTCGACGGTATTTTTGATATTTCTTTAAAACCATGACACCTGTGCAAAAAGTGAAGGAGGTTTTTCTTCCTTGGCATTTTTTGGACAAAAAACTCTCTCAGTTTTCCAAAATTCATCTTTTAATGCTCTGGATCATCATTTGAGTGCGACTTGTCCCGATGTGTGAAACAAGGAATTTTGTCGAAATGGAGCGAAATGAAGGGAATAGGGGGCTTCTAAATTCTTGGGGAAATTTTTGGAAGTAGGGAGGGATGTTAGGAAGTAGGGGAAAGTGGAATCTCAGAGATTGAGTGAGGGGAAGGGGTCCAAAAGGGAAAAACACAGGCCCAACCTAGAAAATTGCCAAGTTGTAGCTAGAAACTAGGGTTTGTGCAAAAATGAGGAATTTGACGGATCTAAGGGATGGGAAGTGTTTGATAAGGTACTTTAAGGATAGGGGAAGGTGTATGAACATCAGGAAACAAGTTTTGCCGGTGATTTGACCATCCAAGAGAAATTGCCTTCAAAACCCTAGGAGAGGGAAATGACCTTGCCTAGGCACAACTGAAGCATGAATAAGGTGTAACATGACCCAATGGAACCTAATATGATGATAGCAACCCTCTGAATGATGATAGGATCAGCTGAATGATGACATGGACTGACATTTGGACAACTTTGAAAAGTGTGAAAGCAAACCCTAGACCTAATGCCTAGTGACCAAATTTTGCTTGAAGACTCACTGAAATGACAAAATTTGACCTTGACACTTCAAAATCACTTTGTAAGAGCATATTTGATCACTGGAGGAAGGCTAGAAAGACTGACACTAACATTGGCTCCAATGGGGATGGTATCTCCTTGGAGGTGCCAAGAACCTTAGACCTCTAGGAGAGCAGACCAGTGCCTTACAATCATTGGGCAATGGAGTAATTATTTTGAATGGAGAACACAAAACCTTTGACACATTTATTGAATGAAAACTTGACTAAAAAGTGACTGAAACTTAACTGAAACTTGACTCAAAGCGACTCGATGACAAATTGAAATGATGGAAAAAATTGACTCTAACAAACTAACTCAAGACCTGAACTTAAAATTTAAAACTTGATGGCAGTACATAACCGCCTATGTTTCTTACAAGACAACCTACCATCAAACTATATCATAATGCCAATGCAACCAATCAAGAAGATGGCTTCTTGATTGATTCTCCTGATCAGATCTCATTATCAACAATAGATACTGGTAACTGGGCATCCAAAAACATAGTTGACCATGATCTCCTTCATCACTGAACATCGCAATAAACACTGTCACTGCTGGCTGCAACAAACTTGCTAGAGGATCGTGAAACACATGAAGATTTGCCATTGCCACCTTCTGCTGAAAGAACAAGTAATCCTTTATTTCAAATTTTGATCTGCCTTCATCATGTGCTTCAGTAAAAGTACGCTCATGGGCTTCAAAAAACTCTGAACAAATGGATGAGCAGATCTCTTCTTGGAAAGACATTTCAGCACATGAAACATATGAAGAATTTGAAAGGAAATCCTGAATGTTTTGATCTTCTGTGGTGTGAATGTGTTGTAGGTCATTTGTATATGACATGAGGGCCAGGTTATCATGTTCCTTATTACATTCATCAATCATAAGAGAAGAAACTTCAGATGGTCCTTGAAGCACAAGATGATCATTTATATCGCCTACCAAAAATTCATGCAGAAAAACTTTTTCACTTGCTTGAGCAAAGATCTCACCTTGTTGTTCATGAGCTGATTGAATGACCTCCTCATGAAGATATAGTTCCGGTGAGGTGGGAGCATTTAGATTTGTAACTTCGTTTTCTTCATGCCAACTAATCTCAACAGTCAAGTTCTTCTTTATAGGATTCAACACAAGGTATTCTTGGTCACCATGATCTGAATTTTGATCTGAAATAGCTGAGTTGACTGCATTACATTCTAAAATTGAATCTTGGCTACCCTGCATGTTGTCTTCTTCTGTGGGCAGATCTGAAACAAGCTCTTCTCTTTCATCAATTACAGCCATATGGCCATCTTCAACCTGCTGATCTTGACAAGTATCCTCTAAGATTTCTATGTGCTGCTGAAACGGCTTTTCATACAGGGCTTCCATGATCTCTTCATCCATGAAATTATCATCTTCATAAAACTTCTCAAGGCTTTCAATAAAACTATAGGCATGCTTGCAACAGTCTTGAACTAAATTCAATGATGGATAAGAGTCCTTATATCTTTCAATGAACATAGCATGAAAATCCTTTAAACAGTAAATACAAGCAGGTGGCAAACTTTCATACCATGATTGGGCTTTACCTTCCAGAGTGGCCAAGAATATCTTCATCAAACAATCTTCAGGAAAATCCACCTTCAACTTGCGAATATGCATATGAAATCTAACTAGATGTAAAGCAGCATCCTTCTTACCATCACCATTAAATGTAGGCAAATTCCTTGACCAATCTACCTTGGGAATCTTATTTGGAAAACCTGGAATGTGATCTCGGCTCAAGGGAGCGTATCTTCTTGCAATCCGATCCATCTTGAAAATATCAAAGATATTGATATTCCTGCAGTGAAGTCACCATGAAGCATTGGTCTCTGGAGTTTTCAGTGAAGGAGTCGCCAGTGAATGATTTCAGCCTTGTCAGTGTCTGATCGTTGTCCACTATCAACAATCAGATCTGAACTTGATACATGTACTGGGGTAATTAACAAGTTAGATGTCACGTTTACAAGCTAGACCGGAGATTGACTGAAGCAGCGTTTATCTACTTCCGCTTATGCAAAGCAAAAGCGTTTCGAAGGCTACCTGGCATAACTTCAGGCTCCGTCTGTAGCTTATAAAACAAACACATCAACCCACAAACAATTTTTTTCTCCCCAGTATGGTCGCCCATATGTTAGCGCTTGAAATTTCACCTCAGGCTGAGAAAGGTAAACCTCAAGGCAACATCAAACCACTTAGCCTCGTAGCTAGCCCTACGGGGCTGGAGAGGGCTCTCTCCGATCTATCTCGGTGAAATCTTCAATGGATGAGATGACCAATAGGGTAACACTGATTTTAGGCTAGTAAACTGATCAAAAAGGTTGATTTGGGGTTTTTAGGGTTTTTGGTGGCAAATTGAGGGGATGGCAATTTTGGGTGCGGGGATTGGACACAGTTTCTGCAGGAGGTTCTTTGGGGCGAGGTAGGAGACATTATTGATGCTTTTGATTGAGGTGGATGGTCAGGAATGACAGGTGAGGAGCTAAGGAGAGCAAACAATAACTTTGAATTCTCCTTAAACAGTAGAAAACATTGAAATTAAACAAACTTAAAAGCAGAGCATGACAGTGATGAATTCTTACTTTAACACTTCGTTTGTTTAATGTGCAGAAGGAAAAGAAAGGAAATGATTCACATAAAACACTTACAGGTACATAGAGAAACACACCATCAATACATGTAACCACAAGAATCCCAAAAAGGACTGCAAAACCCCGGTCTTCCTTAGCCAAAAATTGCAGAGATACAATGAATAATACAATGATAGCTTATCCCTCAAGAGTCCAACCATGAAAATGAGCAAGAAAGTACATAATATAGATCATCTAACCTCTTTACCTTCCTCCATGGGTCGAGCTCACTATCCTAGGATCTGTTTCAACCACTTATAAACTAAGCACTACAAACTAGGCAGTGAAAACAACTTGCCTCTATAAGTTAGGAAACCAATTCATTCATTTAATTTTCACCCTTTTCATGAATGAATCTTCTAGAAGAGGTACATAAGAGTAATAGTGTCATAAAAGTACAATAATTACATCAAAGAGCCTAATAATCCATCCCAAAAAGTCAAACAGGGTCAAACTGCGTTTTTCTGGGCTGTACACTAAAATCTGGAGAAGTTTCCCTGACGGGTCGCGCGCCTCTGCCTGACGGGTCGCGCGCCTTTGGGACCATATTTGGGGCACTTACAGGTGGCCAAATTGAGAAAGAGTAGGATTTTTGGAAAGGTCTGTGAGTCTACTTTCCAACCCAACTGGAATTTCTGAATTTGGTTGTCATTTGCCCCTCCAAAATTGCAATCTCCCAAGACTGCTTTCTGCAACTCAAAAATGTGGCAGAAAGTCATTTTTTGCTTGTTTTTTTGACTTTCTGGAGGCCTAAAACTTCATAAAATCTCAATTCCATTGATGAGAATATGTAATTTCTCATGAAAAATCTGAAAATTCTGAGTTTTTGCAAAATGGAGTTGCCATGATGAAGGGTCGCGCGGGGGGTGAGACCCGTTAATGGAGAAAACCTATGTTTGGCATAAAAAATTCACAAATGACAAAATTTTCTCCAAATTTCTTGAAATTTGGGCTGGGAGTCCCCAATCAAGTACCATGCTCATTCAAAGAGGCTTTGGCCAAAATTTGGAGTGGATCGGGCGTTTTCCTTCGTTTTTGTGCTTTGGCCAACCGTCCTTGGAGCACCTTCGTTCTCGCCGGTATTTTTGACATTTCTTTAAAACCATGACACCTGTGCAAAAAGTGAAGGAGGTTTTTATTCCTTGGCATGTGGTGGACAAAAACCTCTCTCAGTTTTCCAAAATTCATCTTTTAATGCTCTAGAACATCATTTGAGTGCGACTTGTCCCGATGTGTGAAACAAGGAATTTTGTCGAAATGGAGCGAAATGAAGGGAATAGGGGGCTTCTAAATTCTTGGGGAAATTTTTGGAAGTAGGGAGGGATGTTAGGAAGCAGGAGAAAGTGGAATCTCAGAGATTGAGTGAGGGGAAGGGGTCCAAAAGAGCAAAACACATGCCCAACCTAGAAAATTGCCAGGTTGTAGCTAGAAACTAGGGTTTGTGCAAAAATGAGGAATTTGGCGGATCTAAGGGATGGGAAGTGTTTGATAAGGCACTTTAAGGATAGGGGAAGGTGTATGAACATCAGGAAACAAGTTTTGCCGGTGATTTGACCATCCAAGAGAAATTGCCTTCAAAACCCTAGGAGAGGGAAATGACCTTGCCTAGGCACAACTGAAGCATGAATAAGGTGTAACATGACCCAATGGAACCTAATATGATGATAGGAACCCTCTGAATGATGATAGGCTCAGCTGAATGATGACATGGACTGACATTTGGACAACTTTGAAAAGTGTGAAAGCAAACCCTAAACCTAATGCCTAGTGACCAAATTTTGCTTGAAGACTCACTGAAATGACAAAATTTGACCTTGACACTTCAAAATCACTTTGTAAGAGCATATTTGATCACTGGAGGAAGGCTAGAAAGACTGACACTAACACATCCCACTCCCACCTCTTCCGATATTCTCTGCCAAGCCATATCCACCTAATATTCTCCCGATCTGACAGCCAATCTTTCCCCTCATCCAACTCTTCCGCCAGCCATGCATTCCATGTCCCTTGATCGCTCCATGTGCCGAAAGGATGAAGGTGACCGGCACACCAATACCAGTTGCAGTTGCTCCTCAACAACCATATTTAACAAACAATATGGCAAAGGGGAAAAAGGACAGAGCATGATCATGTAACTGCATTTAGTATTTATGGAACTCCATTGGTACGAACACTCCAGCTACCTAAGAGGACATTAGAGCACCTAAAAAGATCAGATTCATCCACTGAAGCAAGCTAACACACTCAGAGACTCCATCAGGTAGTTAAATGCAGTTGGTGGTCAATTATGACCACTCCATACCTAAACGGCCAAGTGCATTTGTAATTAAACTCTATATATACCCAAAAACAAGATGTAATCAAGGTTGATGGTTGATGTTTTGATGTAAGGTTCAACTTCTGGAGACTGTAACTATTTTGACACTTGCAGCTTCTCGTCTCCATTTTCAGCTAATACAAGCTTCTTTTGTTGTTAATTGCTCATTTTCCATTTCTCTTATGTTCCAAGCTGTGCCTTATATGCTGTATTCTTGAGCCCCTTGATGTTTAGCATTAGAGTAGTTGTCATCCTATTTCTATGTTAAAATATTGTATGTATCATTGAATAAGTCATTCAAGTTGCTCTTCATCTAGTGCCAGGGAGCTGTCATCCTGTCTACGCATTAGGAGATTATATTTGCAGGCTTCTTTACTAGTTGCAGCTGGCCATCACATGGTCTTGTGCCTCTGTTGGTGTGGTCAGTATTCTCCATATTCACCCAATACTTAAACTGCGAGCAGTTGGTGGTCTAAAGCCTTGTAGTCTGGGGGTGTTCACACATGTCTAGAGTGAGACAAAGTAGAAGTGGTTATCTGGCTTGGACAAGCATCATTCCTTCCATTCATCCATTTGCAACAATAAGTTGAATTTATATGTTACCGGGCATCTCTGAGCTACAAACTAGGAGAGTTTCTTGGAATCCTAACATAATAAAAAACTTGGGTATGTTTGAAGAACAATTCTTAATCAAATTTGGGGATGATCGAACAACTACCACTTTGATCAATGATTTGTCAAATATGAAAGCTAATCCAAATGAAAAGATTAAGGACTTAACTCAAGATTTAATAAACTATTAAATAAAATCCCATCCACCTCTAGAGCTAGTGCTAAAGTACAAATTGAATGGTACGTTAGTGCTCTCCCTTTAAATATTGGAATATTTGTAGATAGGGAAAATGAAACAGTGGAATATTTGTAGATAGGGCAAATAAAACGGTACTATCTGATAATATGAAAGAAGCCTTATCTATTGAAAAATAATCCTTTCTCTTGAGAAAAAAACTACGCTTGAAGAAAGAAAGAAAACCAAAAAAGTTACTTTCAAGGATGAATCAAAAGAGAAAGATCCCAAAGATCCTTTTGACCTGGAAGTATTACAAAAGGTTCTGAAGATAATGTCTAACGAAATGGTAGAAATTAAGAAGCAAGTCGCCGAGTCTTCAAAAAACTCCTTTCGACCTTTTAAAAGCAATCAACCATCCTAGTCACAACCACGTGCCATTATATCAAACATAGAATCTGACCAAGATGATGAAGAGGAAGAATCAACCTTATCTACTGAAGAGTCCCAAGAATAATAATTAGCAGAAGCTCATGGTTTATGGGATTTTATTCTAACTACCTTAGAAAATGAAGAAGAGGAATCCCCACCAGTTAGTACTAGAAGTAAGGGACCTGTTGATACCTCTCCAGCAAATAAAAAACAAAAGACTCTTGCTGCTCCTACTAAAGACAAAGCTATAGTTAAAAGGACTTCTACTACTCCTTCAAACTCTGATCCAACTACTTCTAAATCTCCTTTTTCATCTAAATCCTTGGCAGTCTATGATACCATCAAATATAATATTGTGGAAGACATGAAAAATGTTAAATCCAATATTTCCCTATATGAAGTTAGTAAATTAAAACAACAACATAAATGTTTACTCAAGGAGGTAAATGTAGTCCCCGCATCTCCATTACCTACTGCTATCACTTCAAAAACTTCAAAAGGGATAGGAAAACCTCCAAATGTCTCCTTAGATAAAGTTGAACCCTCTCATGCTATTCTAATTGGAGACAGATCAAATTCTCACACTCCCTTTTTATTGACTTTTGAAATCTTTAACAAAAATGTTCACAACTGCTTAGTGGATTCTAGTGCATCATCCAATATCATGCCTTATGCAGTTTTCTTAAACTGATTTTCAATTACATCGCACAAAGGTTAAAATTTTGGGAGAAATTAATTTTGTTTTAATTATATTATCTTCAAATTCAAAGGTTTGTCAAATAATTGATATATTAGTTGTTGACATTCCTGAATTTTATAGTCTTATTTTAAGCAGAGACTGGTATGAAAAACTACATGGTTACTTTGCAATTGATTGGTCACATATGTGGCTTCCCTAAAATGGAAAACCAAATCAAATTTGTGTTGATAAGGAGAAACATATGAAATATTTAGTTACTGATTTTGACGAGGAAAATGAAAGAGTAGGATTTTCAAACAACATTCTTGGAAACTATTCTCTTCAATGTCTCTTTGGTAATTTTCTAGCACAAACATCTACCTTTTTAGTTAATTCCATTTCATCTCAAATTGAAAATTATTCCCAAACAGATTCATCTAAGTGTATTAATATTGTATAAAACCTTGTAAATAAGCATGATAGTTTATTTTGGATCCTTTATTTTTATGGTTCGAAATCTAATGAAGGTGTAAAAGCTGGTTGCATCATAGTAAACCCTGAGGGTGATAAAAATATGCTTACATGCAGATTGGAGTTTGATTGTACCAACAATATTGTTGAATATGAAGCATTGGTACAAGGCTTACAAAAAACTATTAGTCTCGATGTCCAATTTCTTAAAGTTTTTGGTGACTCAGAAATTGTAATAAAGCAAGTTAGAAACAACATCCATTGTGTTTCTAGTCACCTTAAGCATTACCAATCTTTGATCTAACACCTCATTTCTTATTTCACTACATTCAATATAACTCCTATCCCAAGAATATAGAATGGTAATGTTGACCTCCTAGAAAATGTTGCTTTCAAACTCATTCCACCTGAAGATTTCAGCCCTGCCAGATTTTCAATTGAATTTATTTTTCACCCCTCCATTCCAGACAACATAACTAATTAGCGTGTTGATCCAGATCTCTTCAGCTACCAGAATTATCCAACATGTTTTACTTTTGTGATGTTAGAAAAATTTCATATAAAAGAGCATAAAAAGACCACATGTGCATGATTTAAATAAGACGAACCATAATGACGATCAACAAGTCAAGAACACATAACACATTGATAACAAATTTCACCCAATGTGGGTTACGTCTCTGGGCTTGGTGTCAAGAGAGTGGAGGCTGCTTCATTAATGCTGCAAGATGATGATGATGTACATAATACGTTCTTTATCATTACAAGGCTGATACCATCAACTAGAGTGGCATGTCTCTCCATGAAACATTCTCCCTACAGGAACTCTCACTCAAATGGATTCTTCTTCAACATGACAAGCTAATACAATCTCACATAACGTGGAAAACAAACATCCCTCAACATGATGGTAATTAGGGATTTAAATAATACAAACATCATCTCAGCAAATCAAGAAGCAAAACATCACATAACTGCATCATATACCTTGACTTTCGAAGATGGCCGAAAAATGAAAAGCTTAGCTACATGGACAACACCACTGATTCCTGGTGATGAGTGGTGCAAAATCATTTGTAAACTTGTCCAATTATGACACAGTCAAATTTTGGGTCTTCAGGAATCTTTTAGATTCCTCATGATTTCACAAAGATTCCTTGTTGCGGGGTACCTACAATTCTGCTACTCAGATGGCGAATTTGATTTCATCATTGTGATCCCTGCGAAATTTTGAGAAAAATGACTATAAACTTGATAACATTCTATCATTATAAAAATTTACCTCCCAAGGGAATCTTTGAGGCATCAATTGATTCCTTAGTTCATGGTTCCACAACATCTCTGGACAAAGTTCCACTCTGTCATGGTTCAACAAACTCACGGTTCCATGCACTCCTCCATTGGTCCATTTAGCGCTCTTCCAATCCGCTTGGTGATACCGTGGGTCGAATGGAAAATGAGTCGGGTTTAAGTATATTGTTGTGGGCAGAATTTACAAAGGTGTCTGTTGGGCCTAATGGTAAGTTTGGCAGAGTTTTAAAGGGGTGGTCGAGCGTTCAAGCCCTATCGACCCCCCATATAGCGATGGCGCGTTAATGTTATTAACTATATGTGGCTGGCAGTCAAGCAACGATTAACATATATCATGATCAGGTGGTTACTAGATTGGTTATGTGGCACCGTTGACGTTATTCATTTATGGTAACGGTTAGAATGTTTAGTTGGTATGTGTCGTAGGGGCCGCTGCGTGGGGCGGGCCTTCCACCGACTGACGCGGGTTCAAGTCCTGCTGACCCCGATTTTCGCCCTTTTCACATTACATGTGTGGTGGCTTCGATGGTGGAGGGGTTTTACCACCCGCCACTGCATATTTGAAATATATATATGGTATGCAGAGCGGGGTTGGTGGAGGTGGCAACCCACCCCCCCATAATTATAATTTTTTTCTAGTTTTAAAACCAATGCAAAGCTCAAATGCTGAAATGGACAACACCACTGAATTCCTGGCAATGAGTGGTGTAAAATCATCTGTAAACTTGTCCAACTCTGATGCCGTAAAATTCTAGGCCTTTGGGAATCTTTTAGGTTCCTCATGATTCCACAAATATTCCTCTCCATTGGCTGATTGGAGATCTACTACTCAGATGAAAAATCTGATCTCAACATCACAATCCTTGCAAAATTTTGAGAAGAATGAGTATAAAGTCAACTCTGCATTTAGACATTGGAAAAATTTAGCCTTAAAGGGAATATTTTAGATTCCTCAAGATTCTTTAGAGATTCCTTGCTACTGTGCACTTACAAGTTTGTTGTTCAGATGGCAAATCTAAGTTCACCATCATGCTCATTTCGAAATTTTCAGAAAAATGACTATAAACTCGATATCATTCTGTCGCTGTAAAAATTTACCTCTTAGGGAATCTTTAAGGCATTAATTAATTTCTTAGTTCATGGTTCCACAACATCTTTGGACAAGGTTCCGCTCTGTCATGGTTCCACAGACTCATGGTTTCGTGCACTCCTTCGTTGGTTTGTTCAATGCTCTTCCAATCCGCTCGGTGATATCGTGGTTCGAATGGGAAATGAGTCGATTTTAAATATATTGTTGTGGGGAGACTTTACAAAGGCTTCTGTTGGGCCTAATGGTAATTTTGGTGGAGTGTTAATGGGAAGGTCTGGGTTCAAGCCCTATTGACCCTCGATATAGTGATGGCGCATTTATGTTTTTAACTTTATGTGGATGGCGGTCAAGCGATGGTTAACATATGTCGCAATCCTTGGCAGGGGGTTACTGGATTGGTTATGTGGCACCGTTGGTGTGGTTCATTTATGGTAAGGATTACAATGTTTAATTGGTATGTGTCATGGGGGCGTCACATGGGACAAGCCTTCCACCAGCCGACACAGGTTCAAGTCCCGCCGACCCTGATTTTCGCCCTTTACACATTAGATGTGTGGTGGCTCCAAGGGTGGCGAGGTTTGACCACCCACCACCGCATATTTGAAATATATATGGTATGTGGAGTGGGGGTGGCGGGGGTAGCAACCCACCCCCCATAATTATATTTTTTTCTTTCTAATTTTTAAAACCAACCATAAATTTTATTTTTTACCAAAATTAAGATATATTAGACAAATTAGGTGTTTGACAAATTTTCCTGTTTTCAGGAGCCAATTTCCATGTCCCAAACTCAGTCAATTTGTAGGACCATTACACCTAGCCCACATGCCCACTTTGACCAAAACTTTGACTAGCTCTATCTCCTTCATATGAAATCGAATTTGAGTGTCATTCACGCCGTTGGAATCAGGGCGACGAGCACTATGATTTTTCCCCAGCCTAAGAGAAATCTAACCACTTTGAATTTTGAACTATTATAAGCCCTCTTTGACCTCTAATTGTGTCTGGAGACACTTGGATCATTCCTCCAACTAAGGAGATTTTAGTCCTCCAAAAGCATGAGCATAATCTACAACTGTCGTGTACATTGTATGCATCACAAGTGTCTTGACAGGTCACCCTTCCTTCTCGTTCACCTTTGATCTTTGGAGACATAAGCAATGATCTGACACCTAAATCCTCTGCAAAATTGTAGTACAATTTTTTCAAATTACATGCTTAATTACATGACCAATTATGACCCAAGCATCCCACACTTGCCACGAGTTTATAACATATACTCGGTGGGAAATTTTACATCAAAATGGAAACCAATACCCCAACTATCAATATAAGGCCAAAACATCATTAATGCTTCAACAAGTGATGTAAAGCACGTTGTCACTTTTACATTTATATCACAACACATGATTTACAAAAGTAAGTCCATGACAAGCTAACACATCTAGAAAAACCATCTCTCATTTATCAAAGTGAATGGGTCATCTCCCTATGGTGGATTCGCTTGTCAAACAACTTTTCCAATTGGTTCATCCACGGGCACTTTGTCCTTAAGATGCTGCTCTGGATGGACCCTCCGACATGTGGCTCTTTGATGACCATCTCTGTTGCAATGACTACAAAATGTATTCTTCCTCCAGACCTGCTTAACCTACTTTTTTCCTTGATGTGGAGAAGACCTTTCATGCCTTATCCTCTTTCGTGCTGCCATTATTTTCCAACACTCATCAACCACATGATTATGTAAACCAAAGAAACTACATGTTTTTCTTTGCCATGATTTATTCTCACCATTAACATGCTTGTAATCAAAACTAACTCTAGAATACTAGGACTTGTTATACCTCTCTTGGCTATCTCTGGTACAATTATGGCAATGAGAGCTTGCCTCAACTCTTCCTTTGCAATATGCACTGCTATGGGAGGATGGTGACATGTTCCCATCATTCTCTTTCCTTGAGAGTTTCAACAATGTCTTAAAAACTTTATACACCTTTGATCTCTCTCCTTTGGCATACCCCAAACTTTCAAAACGACGTCCTTACACAATCTTCAATGGTTGAGTCATACCTTGGAAATTAATACCAAGTCCTCCTTTATACGCCATCTTGGTAAGGAGTCTCATGCCAGTTCCTGAAATGGGTACCTCCACATTTCGAACATAAATAATATCATGTGAAGATGAAACTGAAGAACGATCAACATTGTTTACCTCAACTGTCAATTCTAAAACATGTGATGATGGCTTCTTTAAGCCTTCTTTGTGCTTCAACTCCTCCAAGGCCTCTTCTATGGCTCGTAGATGAAGCTGCAATCTCCGTTTCTCCTATTTCTCTTCTTGTAGGATCCTCCTTGATTCAACATTCTCTGCTTAATGCTCTGGTCATTGTGCTTCAATTCTTCGAAGGCCTCTTCTGCGGCTTGCAATTGAAGCTGAAATCTCTACTTCTTATCTTTCTCTTCTCATAGAAGCCTATTCAATTCAACATTCTCTAATTGAAGGCTCTGGTTGATCTCCTCATTCGAATGATGAGAAGACAATGAAGGCGATGAATGTTCACTTGAGGGGGTAGATGGAGCATCATCCTCTGCTCTTTCTTTCTCCTCTTCCTCTATTCTCTTCCTATAAGCTTCATACGTTATGTCCACCATTTTGGACATCCTTAGGAAGGACTCATACATTTGTTTTTCATCCTCCATTGTTGCATGTTCAATCATTCATACTCGCAATTCACATCAGTGAGAAGACCACTATGATACCAAACTTGATCCATATTTCTTCAACTACTAGAATTATCCAAGATCTTCTACTTCTGTGATGTCAGCAAAATTGCATATAAAAGAGCATAAAATGACCACATGTGCATGCTTTAAAGAAGATGAAACATAATGACAATTAGAAAATCAAGAACACATAACACATTGATAACAGAGTTCACCCAGTGTGGGTTACATCTCTGGGCCCGATGTCAAGAGAGTGTGTTATAGACATATTTGGGCACTGCAACCCCAATCACATATGTCCATAAACCAAGGGATTCTAAACCCCTAAAATTGTTGTTTCACACCCTAAAGGAACAAGGTCAGCTGATTACATCATCTCCCAGAAGTTCTCCATGAAAAACTACTCAGAACTGGTCAAAATAGGACCATACGGACTGCTCCATGCATAGGGTGCGATGCATACTGGAAATCCCTTCTATAGGGCGCGATGAGCGAAAGCAGACAAATGGCAGAAGCAGTTTGCTAGGTGGAAACCCAGAGAATCTTCTAGAAACTGCTCATATGACACTTGCCTCTCTGAATTTGCCTAGGGATGAGTAAGAGATATAAAATCTCCAAGTGGAACCAAGAACTATCAGTGAAATGACACTAATCAAAATCCCAGAAGCTGACTCACTCTCCTGAAAACATCTATATATGGATCCCTCATCCAAGAGATCCAGGGGCTGGAATTTTGTAATTTGCAAGGAAGTGTTGTTGGTTTCTCTTTGAAGACATTGTTGGGTGATCTTTCTTTGTATGAGGTGAAGAGGGCTTTCATGCTGGGAGGATGATGCTAGATCAGACAGCCTGGTTGTAATCCTCTCTTCTACTACTTCTATTAATAAAGCTATTTGATTTTTCCTCCATATTCTTGTATATCTCTGAATCTTGTTTGTGTATGAATTTATATGGTTAATGTACATCTGATCCTACATTATTTATGGTTATAGATCTCTATGCTTTGATGGTATTTTGCTGCCTTGACTCTACAGGTGTTCTTTGAAGTGGGACAAGTGAGATAGGAGTGGCAAAAGCTCTATCAAAGGAGAGAGGAAACAAGCAAGGAGACTAGCAAAAGATTGAGGTTGGTGCTCTCTGCTTCTCTCTCATCTGTCTCTCATAAAGGAAAACACAAGTAACTTTAATCTGTTTTTTTCTAAGATAGCTACCTGTCTTAGTGGGACTAGCAGCTCTGGATGGACACTAGTTTTCCCGATAACAAAATGGCGACTCCACTGGAGAATGAATAGTTTGTTTGTTTCGTTACTGTTGTTTGCTTTATAAACCACAGAGGGAGCTTGAAGTCAAGCCAGCTAGCCTTCGAACTGCTTTTGCTATGCAACTACAAAGTAGATCAACGCTGCTTCAGTCAATCTCCGGGTTGGTTTATGAACTGAACATCTATCTTGCAAACATCCTAAGTGCCTTGGTGGTAGCTTAAATAACCTCATTAGATCAGCCCCTATACTTTGTGTTTACTGCCTATCATTAGCTCAACCTAAACCCCTGAAATTAGCTGCAAACTGTGAGCAAAAACCAAGCTCAGTCTCATTCCTAGACCATCGCACTGTCTCTCATTGGCAGTCTGGATGCATCGCACCTCCCATGTGTTGTAGGTGAGATGCATCCCTGTTTCCCTGTGTTACAGGTGCGATGATCAGATGAGACTGTTTCTGCCTCCAGATTCCTTTTCATTATTCAGCCTCCATTGATAAAGAATTGTGAATGTTTTTATGTATTTTTCGTCATTTACAGTTCTCTTGTGCAAACAGTAGCTTAATCGAACTGTCGTCTTCTGATTTGAAAGTGTCGCAAGTGTCGTTTTCAGTCAAAGAAAAGAGTCTTCCTCTTTTTGATAGTCGATTACACTTTTGCCATTGTATTTGATTTGAATCATTAGTATTTCAAGTGTCGAAAGCAATTTTGAATTCGAAATCGCAAAGTGTCGTCTTGGCTTTACTTTCGTTTTTTGAAAAGAAAATTGTTAGTATTGTCGCTTTAAAAGAAGATAGTTC
Organism: Pinus tabuliformis; assembly: GCA_031772625.1. Classification (NCBI taxonomy): domain Eukaryota; kingdom Viridiplantae; phylum Streptophyta; class Pinopsida; order Pinales; family Pinaceae; genus Pinus; species Pinus tabuliformis. Next base: position 1,294,261,740 of record CM062816.1, read on the forward strand.
AGATCTATACTTTGTTTTCTTTTTGTCATTCACACATTAAGAAAGTGGAAAACAAATACATGCATGTGCATTTGCATTAAGACTACATGCTGAAGTTGATTTAGGAAAAGTGCATCTAGTGTGTGCTCTCTGCTCTATGTTGAAATAATTTCACTCCTCTTTCCTCAGTAGCTAGGATTTTCATTGCAAAAAGAAAGTGAATGACTGTTTATCATCTTATATTGCATATTTAGGAATTGTATATCTACATCACGTGGTGAACCTTAAAGTCAAACTTCTTAAGAAATATCAACTGTAAAATAAACCTCAATGAACATAAAAACGCTTTGGAACCTAACGCACAACATTTAGAAGTCTAGGCTAGAGACGTATTCCGATGCCGTAAAGCCTGGTAACTATCGCTTTCATTGTAGGTTGGGTGATTCCTCCTCTTTGAGATGGCAAGTGCCAGTACGGACTTGCGCTCCCATGTATCGTCGAGTATATATTGGAAGACCACAATAGGCTACATCCTTTATTCTTAGGAAGCCGTGTCTGTCGCCCTATCGATCACAATGCACTGAACACAACATTCAGGAAGATTGACTGCCGTATCGTAAAAATTATTCTGCAGTTTTGCGATTGGTTTGGTAATCCCTCTGTCTAGATTTCTAGATTAGTCACTTTCGTTCCTTTTCAGACACCTTAAAAGAAAAGGTCCATCTGAGCACTTGTCACTTCAGGCTCATTAAAAATCAAAGGCGAATAGAGTCATCTTTAGCTTTTTCTTGACTCTTAAAAATTGAAAAAGCAAGTTGTGTCAAAGCGTCATAAAATTCACTTAATTCAGAATAAAATTTTCCCCTTTTTTATTTTTGAGTTGATCAAGTAATCCGCAATCGTGGAAGAAAGACAATCAAAACCCCATCATTCGCAGAGACTAACGAGTCAACCATCTTTGACTCTGGAAACGAAACCATTCCAAGCCAAGCGATCTTGTTTAACTGGGTCAAAGTCTCCTAGTTTGTTTGAAACTTGTGTTTCAACATCCTCAAAAGCTCCGATTACTCCAAATATTTCTGGCATCCCTGCCTCTACAGAAGAAGTTCCACAGTTACAAGAGGACACTAGAACTAATCCTCTTGTAACGGTAAACACATCTATTCCTGAACCATTTCCATCTAGGACTGATTCAAAAGGTCTTAACCCTCCAACATCTGTCCCTGTAGAGTGTGTACCTTCTTCGGCACCATAAATATTTTATGGGCCTGACGGTCTGCCTCTTTCACCTGGACTGATTGCAATAGAAGAGATTGTGGAGGATATTCCATCCAGTATACCACTATATTTTGGAACTGGGATCCACCTATATCCTTCTAATTCAGAAGATAGTCAACCTTCATCGCAAGTTCTTGAAGAATCGCTAGGAAGTATTTTGGATAAACTCAATATGTCTGAACAACCATCGACATCTAGGACTATGTCGTCTGATACAGCAGTAGCAGAGCTTCCTGCCACTACTCCAACAACGTTCTCTGATGTACCATCTGTCCCAACTAGCTCTCAACCGCTAGATGGAGTCCACCCAGGGATTGTTTTGACAGTATGGTCTATTCCCGTTTGTTCGTCCAGAATAATATCTAGAATTTCTTATGTTGAGTCTCAACAAATTTATCCTCCACGACAGTATCAATTTGGGAAATCTAGTCTACAAGGACCAATTTTTCCTTTGAACACTGGGTTGCCACCATATGGGGGGCAGTATGCCTTTTCATTGTTCTCTCCAGGAGAACAACCATATGAGAGTTCACAACAAAATTCGAGTCAAGCTGAATTACATCTAGTGGTTGGGTGCCAATACTGCCTCAACAACCAAGAGTTGTATATTCAATGTAACCAAATCTACGTGTCAAATATTCCCACTACACTAGCTATTGTAACGGTGTCGCGAGTACAAGCGCTGCTTGTTGTATGTCAACCTCAAGTCTCTTAGGTTGTAATACAACAGCCTTTTGTCTCAACAACTCAACCACAATCACCGACTAGTGGCTCCTTAACTGAAGCGACTTAGGCTCAAATGGGTACTATCACCCCTCATCTTGGTCAAGCATCCAGTATTGGGCAACAACAAATGGCTTCACAACCATGGCTGGTGCAATATCAACAACCGCAATTCCAGCAAGCTTACCAAGGACCTGAGCAACAAATATTTGTGAGTAATGGGCAACTGTATAGTTCAAAACGATCACCATCAATCATATCATGATGGTTATGCCCATCAACCTTATCAAAGTTATCAACATCAAATACATTATGCGAGTATGCAAAGACCCACTACTCAGGTGATCCCATCTTATCCTGGGTACGCTTCGCCAAACCTGAATCAACAGTTGCCTTTTGTCGCAATGTTGGAATTACCAGATCTGAATCGGCTAACAAATGATCCAATTGCTTACGCCCCTTGGTGGCCGGCGATTCCTCATAAACTTCCGTCAGATATTCCTAAATTCAATCGAAATCCAGGTGAAGGTCCATTGAATCATGTGATGACCTTTCATCTGTGGTGTTTGTCCCACACTCTCAATGATGATTCGATTAGGCTTCGCCTCTTTCAATGAACGTTAATTGGTCCGGTAGCAAAATGGTACATTGAATTTCCTAGAGATTCATTCGATAACTTCAGTGCCCTTGCCACTACCTTTTTAACCCATTTTAAGTTACCCATAAGGTACGAAATAGGAACGGAGCTTCTTACCAATTTAAGCAGATGACATCCACTCACATATCTAATCATATTCATGAGTGGCGACATCGTCGAATGGTAAAAACATATGTTCCTGATCAGCTGCTAGTTGAATGGTTTATTAAGTCATTATTACCTTCTATTACAAAAGATGTGGCTAAAGGGGGGGTTGTCATTGAAGAGCAAGTCATTGCTCATGTGCAATATCTAGACTTGATTTATACTCAGTCTGGCACGCTCTACGACAAAATCCCTGATGCTCCTAGACCAGAGTTTTCCATTCCTCCTCCTCCTAAATCAATCAAAAAATCTCATGCTGGCGATGGTGTGATAGGTACAACTAGCACAAAAACCGCCAAGGATACATCTAAGAAAGCCCGTACGGTTTCTAGTCAAAATGCAAATGAAGAACTTCTTGATTCGGAAGTTAATGCTTTGTTGACTGACAAAGGCAAAGAACCAAAGCAGCGAGGGGGCAAGAAGAAAGGGAAAAGAAAAAAGAAGAAACAGGACGATTCGTCTCCTGAAAAATCTTCTGTAAACCCTTCTAGGCAAAAGAAACCTATTCACCCATGCCTCATATGTGATGAGGACCATTGGACGAGAGATTGTCCATATAAAGCTGAAGTTAAGAAAATATTTAAGAATTCAAAAACTTCAGCAGTATTGACTGACCCGTTTCCAAACCCAGAAACCAATCTGGTTACTAGCGACAATGCTTCCCCATCCCAAGTGCTTATGTTTTCCATTTCGAAACAGAAAAATGATGCTTTGATATCGACAAGGAACAAAGATTACGGGAATCCACAGCTGTCGAACAAAAAGGCTACAGACCAACCTAGTAGTTCGACAACAACTTCAACCAAAGTTGTGCCACCCATCATTACTGAGCTAACAATAAAGCGCCAAAAGGAGTAGTACACAAATCAACATTTAATCCTCATGCCTGAGCTGCACAGAATTATAATATAGTAGAGGATCTGGCCCAAGCGCCATCCGCTATGTCGACACTTGAAGTATTGCAAAATTGCCCCTCCCAAAAGCAGGCTCTATTATCAGCAATAAGTGGCATTGACCCAGCGGATTCCAATCTTGTGGCCTTTAAGCATAAAGGATTTGAACCTCAGTTACCAGCTCAACTCGCTTTCCTCATCCAAGTGAAAGCCCTCAACAAAATTGTTCATCGAACAATTATTGATGAGGGGGCATCTACCTGCATTATGTCAATGAGTTGCTAGAAAAATTTAGGATCACCACCCTTTTCAAGATCATCAACGACATTAAAAGCATTCGATGGATGAACATACACCTTGTACGGGATTTTAGTAACTTACAAGTTGAACTGGGGGGAAAAGCAATAGAAATTGACGTCGAAGTTATTGATGGAAACCTCGATTACAATATCTTACTGGGAAGGCCCTGGATTTATGCTATGGCTGCTGTTGTATCAACTTACTTTAGGAAGATTTCATTTCCTTTCCAAGGAGGAATTACAATCGTTGATCAACAAACCTTTCTCCCCAACATTTCACAAGTTACAGGAAGCATTCCAATGATCCATGGAAGCTCTCATTCGCTTCAAAATATTAGAGTAGGCCTACTAAAAGACCCTGGGTAGCAAACCCAAATCAACGCTCATCAAGTGTTTGGGTGGATAGGTCAAAGGAACATGGCACCTCTTCAGATCCTTGGTCACATGTACATTCTACAGACGAAGGAATTATTCAATCAATGATGATAGAAGAGGCACCATGGGAAGATTACCACTGTCGTTCCCATCTTCCGGATTACAATGAAGATTATTCCAACGACCTTGATCATCCTTCAGTTTTTTATTTTCTATCAAATACTGTAAATATGGAGGATTCCGAGTGAAACATGTCCAATATTGAAGAAACTATTGCCATAAATATCTCGATCAAACGTAATGTTGTAGAGAATATTCATTTCGGCAAATCTTGTTCTTCTTCAGAATTGGAAATATATTGCGCTCTCTTTCGCGAATTTAGAGATATCTTTGCATGGTCATACGAAGAACTTCCAGGCATTGACTCAAGCATAGTTGAACACGAAATCAAAATGTATCCAGATGTCAAACTGGTACGACAATGGCTTCGGCAGGTGCACCTGAAGAAAGCCGCCGCCATTAAGGTAGAAGTTGAAAAACTTTTATATGCCGGTTTCATTTACCTGGTTCCTCTAACTGATTGGGTATTGAATATTGTTCCTGTAATGAAAAAAGCAAGGAACAATTAGAGTGTGCATTGATTACAGGGATGTAAATCAAGCTTGTCCAAAAGACAACTACCCTACACCCTTCATCGACCAGATAATTGATGAATGCGCCGGATGCGAAATATTTTCATTTATGGATGGATTTTTCGGGTATAATCAAATAAATATTCGCCCATAGGACCAGTCGAAGACTGCATTTATATGTCCATAGGGCACATTCATGTATTGCAAATTACCTTTTGGTTTAAAGAACGCAGGGGCAACCTTTCAGAGGGCTATGCATTATGCCTTCCATGACATCAAGAACATCATTCAACCATATCTCGACGATCTTCCGGCTCATTCGCAAAAGCTGACTGATCATCTGCGGCATTTAAGAGCTATATTTCTACGTTGCCAACACTACAAGATACGACTCAATCCACACAAGTGTGTGTTTTGTGTCGGTTCTGGTTGTTTACTTGGTTTCATGGTTTCTAAAGACGGAATTCGACTTGACCCATGTAAGGTTCAGGCAATCATCGATATGCCTCCACCTTCAAATTTGCTTCAGATTCATAAATTCCAAGGGAAAGCAAACTTTTTGAGGAGGTTCATTCCAAATTACGCTGAACTTGCTAAAGGTTATACACGTCTTTTGAAAAACGAAGTACCCTTCAATTGGGATCAGGTTGCACAAGCTTCCTTTGATGCTCTATCTTTTGAAAAACTACCATTTTATCAAATTGCAACCCAATGACTTACATTCTGTCGCGTCAGTTACTTGGAAGCAAATATTCAAAATGGATAGCTATTTTGCAAGAGTTTGATCTAGAATTCGTAAAATCCAAATCAAAGAAATTTCTAGTTTTCTCGGAGCTATTATGCGATTTCCCATCGTTGTCCAACAATTCAACATCTAAAGCAACAATCGTAGATGAATCTTTATTTCTGATATCATCAAGCGATCCATGGTACGAAGATATAATCATCTATCTCCAAACCCAAACATGCAGGCCTAATACCTCTCACCCTAAACAACGACGTACTCGATACCAAGCAAAAGACTACATGATCGTCGGTGATACGCTTTACCGTCGCGGTATCAATACAGTTCTGCAAAGGTGCCTCACCCATGAGGAGGCCGAAAAAGTCTTGAATGATTGTCATTCAGGTGCATGTGGGGGGCATCAATCTGGTTACGCTACGGCACAAAAGGTTTTACGAGCAGGTTACTTCTGGCCAACAATGTTCAAAGATTGCATAACCGGAGTCAGAAGTTGCCATTCTTGTCAAATCTTCAACCGCAAAACCAGAATACCACCTGCACCTTTGTAACTAGTAGTTGATGTTGGGCCATTCACCAAATGGGGCATAGATTTCATGACATGTAACCCCACCTCGGCCGGGAGGCATGGGTATATCATAGTCGCAGTCGACTATTTTATGAAATGGGCCGAGGCGATGCCTACGTTAAACAACAGCGGTGAAACGACTGCTCTTTTCATTTTCAGTCATGTACTCTCTAGGTTTGGTGTTCCACAGGCTATAGTCACAGATCATGGATTGCATTTTCGCAATCACATGATGGTCGAATTGGCTGCCAAACTAGGATTGTCCCACGACAGTTCTACTCCGTATTATCTGCAAGCTAACAGACAAGTTGAGGCCATCAACAAAGTCCTAAAGCATATGCTACAAAGGATGATTGGAGTCCACAAATAGAGTTGGCACCTGATCTTGTACTCAACCTTGTGGGCATACAGAACCTCGGTAAGAAATGCAACCGAGTTTACACCCTTCCAGCTGGTGTATGGCCTGGAAGCCGTCTTACCAATTCAATGTGAGATTTCATCTCTCAAGCTCGCAATCGACCTTCTCCCCAAAACTTCTGAGGAAGAGGCTCGTTTCTTGGAACTAATCCAATTGGATGAAATCCATCGTGACGTCGCCTTGGCCAACGAAACCCATAAGAAACGAGTGAAGGCACAGTTTGACAAAAATGTCAAACCTCGTGTCTTCTCAGAGGGTGACCCGGTCTTGCTTTACGATCAGGAATCTGATAAATTAGGATCAGGAAAGTTCCAATCTTTGTGGATGGGTCCCTACATTGTTAAACGAGTGTTAGCAAAAGGAGCCTATGAGCTAGTAGATTACAGTGGAATTCCACCAGCGCAACCCCGAAACGGGCTGTACCTTAACCGTTACTATGCTTGACTAAGTGTAGTGACCTCTTCATATGCTTTTGTTACATTTTTGTTTTCGTCAAGAGTGATCATTTTGGTTAGGTAATATGTCTTTTGCATTTTTTGCAGATGTAGAGCCTATTGGAATCATTCATTGGATATGCCGATGGAGCTAGTCGTAGTATGCGGAACCTATCTTCTTTGACCTGGGCCATTTTTGATCCAAAAGGTGAGTTAGTGAGTTTCAGAGGAGTATGTATTGGTCAATCAACGAACAACATCGCTGAGTATAGCGCGTTGATATAACTTCTCTCTGATGCCATCGCACGTGGCATACACCGACTTTTTGTCAGGCTAGACTCACAACTTATCATCCTATAGCTTACTGGCATATATTCTGTTCGGAATCCAACTATCTATCGTATGTTCCTAAGGGTCAGGATTTTGGAAAGGCAGTTTGATTCTATTCAATATCAACACATTTCCAGAAACTTAAACACATTAACTGATTCATTAGCAAATTATGTGTTAGATAGACATTTGCAACATTTATAAAAGAAAGCATTTCAATCAACATTTGCATCAGGATCATATAACTTAACCAAAATAAAGCTCCGAAAATCAAAAATATATATAACTGTTTATAGTTTGTCAAAATGTTCTGTGTCCAAGACAAAATTGGTCACATGACCCAAAAACTCAAAAATGCGGAAGAGCACCCTAGACTAATGGTGTTGGTGATAAAAAGTCACCGCTTGTGTGATCATACGTAAGAGCCTAGTCCATCGACTCGATACGCCAATAGTATGGCACTGTGATCTTAGAGGTAACTCATCAATCCTCACATCCTAGATACCAAGGGTGAGACCCTCGACGTGATCCTGCAATACTGCAAGAGTCTTAGCTATGTCCAAATTGCTAAGGACAACCCTCCCTACAGCCTCTCTTGCTGGAACAGTAGCTGCTACCCTTGAGCACACTGCTGGTCACACTGGTCCAATGTCTGCATGAATGTATGAGTTGATTAGTCTTGATAGCATTTAAAAGACATGAGAAAATTATAAAAACAATAAACAGAGATATGGTCATATCTTTTACCTATAACACCCCACTGCTCTCCAGCCGGCAGCACCAAATCTGGGTCACCCCGGAAATCCAACCCAACATATGGATACTTAGAAAAGACCATCTCCTGACGGTTGAACCACTCAAAGAAGGCATTAGAGAATGAAATCTGTGACTGACCAGCATGTTTGGCCATAAGATCGACCCATCTCTGCATCCATGTTTTTGTCGGTACTGGCGGTCCGAGTGAAATGTATTGTGGCTGCATCAGTGGGATCTTCTCCAAGGCGAAGGTGGTGATAATAGAACCATAACAAAAGTTATTAGATTTTCCATTCTTCACCTTGGAGAGCTGTTCTTTTATAACCGAAAGTACTGCATCACACCAGTTGAATACCTTTGGTTCAAGGCATTCCAAAGCATACTGCATATAGGACCTGTTGGCCAAATGAAGAGCTGCACTACCAGTGAATCTAGCAAAGGTGAATAAGATAGTCCTCAAGGATCGGTCATTGACATCTCGGATACTAATCTTTCCGTCCTTGCTTGGCTGAGATCCATCTCTACAGAATCGGCGAATATAATCCCTCACGGATTCACCTCCACGGGCGGATCCTGATAGTGAGAGAGGGGCACCACGCCTCGATAAACCAGCCAAGAAGTAGATATCCTCAATTGTCAAATGGATTTACCTTGAATTTGGAACACTTGGTTGGTAGGATCCCATGCATCGAGAAAATATTGCAACAAGTTGATTTGTTGCCTCATGTTGGATATGCGGAAGAATTTGAGCAAACCATAGTTTCGTAAAGTAGTCACTGTACCCGGATCATGTAAAGCAACCATGTCCTCTTCTTCATGCTCACGTTCACGCCATGTAACAACCATCTTGATCCAATGAATCTCTGAAAAACAAACAAGAGAAGAATTAGGATCCTGATTCAGGCAAAAATAGGCAAAAATTTCCATGAAAAACAGTGCATAAACTTTCCCTTTTGTGCCCATCGCACCCCAGCTATGTACTGGGTGAGATGCATCCTGACTGGCCAATGGCCAGCTCAGTATGCATCACACCTTTCGATGTACATTGGGTGCGATGGGGAGAGAACGAATTGTTCAAACCCCAGAGGCCTAGAAGAACAAGAAAGCATGCTCAAAATCAGAAAAGGAAAGAATGCAAATGAAGAGCTCAAGGTTAGCTCCTACCTGGTCCAGACGGCACCGAAAATAGTCCACAGAATCTCCCGGAATCAATTGGTGAAAATCAAAGGGGAAAACACCTCCAGAGCTCCAAAAATCCCAAATTTGAATGAAATGGTAAAAATGAGAGGTAAAAACTATTTTTATGTTACTATTCACGTAGTTCGAGTAAAATATGGTTGTTTAACTCATTTTTCAAGCATGTATTCACATTTCTAATCGATTTGATGGAGTAATTGAATAGGTAGCACGACTGTCAAAAGAACATAGTGTTAATGGTGAAATCAACGTCTCTGACTATTATCACGAGCAGTTTTACGCAAAGTTGAAGCTCGTTAAAAAATAAACTTCGTCATGAGCAGTTTTATGCAAAGTTCAAGCTCGTTAACAAAATAAACCTAGCAATGAGAAAATGTTCCCTTAGAGTTCAAGCTCATTAAAAAATGAACCCCACCCTCGGTAAATAACCATTGTGATTGCATAATTATTAGCTTTTGAACCTTGGTCATGTTCTTACCATCACCTCCACCCTTTTTTAGCTGATCATACGCCTCCATTTGATTATTTACCCTTTTGAGGAACAACTGCGATGAGTGCTTCTGTTAGCCACTCTCTTTACACTGCCGTGATTGAAAAGTTCCAAACCTTACCTGGAACCAGTTGCTATCCAAAAAAATCACTCGTTCCTCAAAAAATGAGTCTCCTTTAAGCTCTTTTCATCTGACTCGTAAAATATGAAAAGATTGCTGAGCAATTGGCCTCTCCAGCTCGTTAAAGTGACCGGAAGTGCCATCCCTCCTCTAGATTTTAATTTTTTTGGACCTGGGGATTATTACACAAAAAGATCGAGCGCTTGTCTTGTTCGTCTCGTTAAAACTATCGAAAAGTCATCCCTTTCATATTATTTTACACTTTTTCGGACTTAAGGGATTACATTATGAAAAAGGACCACTGAAGTTTCCTTTCCGTCCCTTTTAGACTCTCTAAAAATGAAAATGACCGAGTTATCTTTGTCATTAAACTCGTTAAAACAATAGCGACAAACTTGTCCATGCATACAAGAATGAGTTTCACTGTCGCTAGGCTCGTTAAAACATAGCGACAGGTTTACCCAAAGGGAAAATTATAGAATAAGCATATGTTATACTCCTCAAGCTTGACAAAAGTAAAGAGGTACTGGTTAGCAATGACTGGGGAAAAAGGGAAGAAAACTTGAATAGCTTCATTGGTAGCAGGTCGCTCTTGAACATGAAATGTTCACTCCGTCTCCATGATTGAGTTGGGTTGGGTTATTCCTTTCACCGGTCATATCACCATTGGTCCACCGTACCATCCACCTTGGGGTTACCACTACCAATCCATTTTAGTGTCACCGGTATGTTCAAGAGAAGTTGCTCAGAGAATTCACCAACCTAGCCAACATCTCATCCACTGCAATATCTTCACTCTCCATTTTTCATGACCACCACCCCGAACCTTGTATCATCAGATCGTTTTCACCTCCACAAAATCATTTGTTCTGTTCCGTGTCATAGATGTGGGATTCATTAAGGCCCTCCTACGACGGGTCACTTCTTGTCGACATCAGTTCATTATCCAAGAAGTTGACTTAGGGACAACCCTTTTAGTACTTTGAAGCTTGCATGCCTTAATGGCAAGTTTCTCACTTCTGGCGACAGGTTTACATCAATGGCCTTCGACGGAAAGATTTTACGTGGTGTTCGACATCAGCTTATGTATTCACACCACGTGAATTGTACTGCAGTACCTTGAGAGTCATCATCATTATCGGTGATTCCTCTCGTGCCTGTTAACAAGTTACATCATTGGCTGGTAATTAGGCGATGTCTTTCCATGTTCGACATCAGAACATCTTTTCACATGGATTGACTTGTACTTCAGGCGAAGATTGAACGAGTTTGAAGACCCCGGATCTAGTTTCATCCATCCGAGCTGTGATATATTCAGGAAAATAAAGACATCAAATGTACATCATTGCTGCATAGATAATCATCCAAACTAAAGGATGATGACTCTACTAGAATCATCAGTCTGCCACACAGACAATTGTTTGTCTTATGTACATGAATATGAATTTATAAAGTTGAGCATGGGAATGCCCGCCTCAGCTAGATCATGAAAATATTGTGAAGATAATGTATTGTATTGTATCTTATTATAGGTCACCTTCCAGTTTTAAAAAACCTCGGATCTTCATTATAAATCATTTCACCCGACATCAAAAGGATTTACGACCTCATGCTTTAGGGGGCAATTGTTATAGACATATTTGGGCACTGCAACCCCAATCACATATGTCCATAAACCAAAGGCTTCTAAACCCCTAAAAGTGTTGTTTCATACCCTAAAGGAACAAGGTCAACTGATTACATCATCTCCCACAAGTTCTCCATGAAAAACTACTCAGGACTGGTCAAACCAGGACCATACAGACTGCTCCATGCATAGGGTGTGATGCATCTCACCTATTACACACCGAGGGTGAAATGCATATTGGAAATCCCTTCTGTAGGGTGCGCTGAGCGAGAGCAGACAAATGGTAGAAGTAGTTTGCTAGGTGGAAACCCATAGAATCTTCTAGAAATTGCTCATATGACACTTGCCTCTCTGATAAGAGATCTAAAATCTCCAAGTGGAACCAAAAACTATCAGTGAAATGACACTAATCAAAATCCCAGAAGCTGACTCACTCTCCTGAAAACATCTATATATGGATCCCTCATCCAAGAGATCCAGGGGCTGGAATTTTGTAATTTGCAAGGAAGTGTTGTTGGTTTGTCTTTGAAGACATTGTTGGGTGATCTTGCTTTGTATGAAGTGAAGAGGGCTTTCATGCTGGGAGGATGATGCTGGATCAATAGCCTGGTTGTAATCCTCTCTTCTACTACTTCTATCAATAAAGCTATTTGAGTTTTCCTCCATATGCTTGTATATCTCTGAATCTTGTTTGTGTATGCATTTATATGGTTAATGTACATCTAATCCTACATTATTTATGGTTATAGATCTCTATAATTTGATGGTATTTTGCTGCCTTGACTCTATAGGTGTTCTTTGAAGCGGGACAAGCGAGAAAGGAGTGGCAAAAGCTCTATCAAAGGAGAGAGGAAACAAGCAAGGAGACTAGCGAAAGACTGAGGTTGGTGCTCTCTGCTTCTCTCTCATCTATCTCTCATAAAGGAAAACACAAGTAACTTTAATATGTTTGTTTCTAAGATAGCTAACCTTCTTAGTGGGACTAGCAGCTCTAAATGGACACTAGTTTTCCCGATAAGAGTGGAGGCTGCTTCATTAATGCTGCAAGATGATGATGATGTATATAGTATGTTCTTTGTCATTACAAGGATGATACTGTCAACCAGAGTGGAATGTCTTTCCATGAGACGTTCTCCCGTCATGAACTCTCACTCAAATGGATTCTCCTCCAACATGGCAAGCTAATACAATCTCACATAATGTGGCAAACAAACATCCCTTAACATTATGGTAATAAGGGATTTAAATAATATAATCATCATCTCAACAAATCAAGAAGCAAAACATGACATAACTGCATCATATACTTCCACTTTTGAAGATTACCGAAAAATGCAAAGCTCAATTGTTGAAATGGACAACACCACTGAATTCTTGGCAATGAGTGGTGTAAAATTGACTGTAAACTTGTCCAATTCTGACGCCGTCAAGTTTTGGGCCTTCGGGCTCATGATTCGACAAAGATTCATCCCCATTGGTTGATTGGAGATATGGTACTCATATGACAAATCTGATCTCACCATCACGATCCTTGCAAAATTATGATAAGACCTAGTATAAAGTTAGCTACATTCCAGCACTAGAAAAATTCAGCCTCAAAGGGAATCCTACTACTAGGCACCTACAACTTCATTGTTCAGATGGTGAATCTGATTTCACCATCACACTCCCTATGAAATTTTCAAAAAAAATGACCGTAAAATTGATAACATTTTGTCACATTAAAAATTTACCTCCTAGGGAATATTTGAGGCATCAATTGATTCCTTAGTTCATGGTTCCACAACATCTATGGACAAGGTTCTGCTCTGTCACGGTTCCACAGACTCGCGGTTCCATGCATTCCTCTGTTGGTCTGTTCAATGCTCTTCCAATCTGTTCGGTGATACCGTGGTTCGAATGGAAAAGTGGTCGAGTTTAAGTATATTGTTGTGGGTGAACTTTACAAAGGTGTTCGTTGGGCCTAATGGTAAGTTTGACAGAGTGTTAACAGGAAGGTCGGGGGTTCAAGCCCTATCAACCCCCCATATAGTGATGGTGCGTTTATGATTTTAAGTTTATGTGTCTGCTGGTCAAGCGAAAGTTAACATATGTCGTGGCCCTTGGTAGATAGTTACTGGATTGGTTATGTGGCTCCATTGGCTATGGTAACAGTTACAAAGTTTAGTTGTTATGTGTCGTGGGTTTTTCGTGTGGGGCGAGTTGACCATCGGATAATGTGGGTTCAAGTCCTGTCGACCCCAGTTTTCGCCTGTTACACATTACATATGTGGTGGCTCCATTGGTGGCAGGGTTTGACCACCCACCATTGCATATTTGAAATATATATGGTATGTGGAGCAAGAGTGTAAACCCACCCCCCAATAGTTATATATTTTTTGGTTTTTAAAACCAATCATAAATTTAATCTTTTACCAAAATTAAGGGTTATTAGACAAATTGGGTGTTTGAAAAATTTGCTCGCTTCCGGGAGCCAAGTTCCATGTCCTAGACTCGGTCAATTTGTAATATCATTAAACCTGGCCCACATGCCCACTTTGACTAGCTCTATATCCTTCATATGAACTTCGATTTGAGTATCGTTCACACTGTTGGAATTAGGGCGACGAGCACTACGATCTTGTCTCGGTCCGAGAGCAATTTGACCACTTTGAATTTTCAGCTCATATAAGCCCTCTTTAACCTTTGAGTGTGTTTGGAGCCACCTGGATCATGTGTGTTTAATGATGATAGCGACATATTGAGTTTCTTAACATTAGAAGGATCTTACTCAGACCAAATCATTGATGAAGACAAGCATGACAAGATGCAAAACAAGTCTTCATAGTAAAATTGGAAGACTTATATGATTTGAAAGATAGATTCAAAAGGACTAGCATTTGCAAAACTCAGATTTCTACCTTGAGATTTGAATTAGTCAACATTAATTTAGGCCTTGGACTTTCACCAGATGAAACATTTTATTTCATTCATTTGTTGAAAAGATACCAAGATGTATTTGCATGGAATTATGATGATCTAAAAACTTATGACACATCCATCATTCAACACACATTCCTATGCTATCATGTGTCAATCCGATTCAACAAAAGCTTAGGAAGATTCACCCTAACATGGAAGCTCAGATGAAGACTAAACTAAATAAGCTTCTCAAAGCTAAAATAATTCTCCCAGTCAGACATTCCAAGTGGGTCTCAAATCTTGTGCCAGTTAGAAAGAAGAATGGAGATATTCATATTTGTATGGATTTTAGAAATTTAAACAAATCTTGTGAAAAATATAACTTTATTTACCTCCAATGGAACAAATTTTACAATCTATTGTTGGTTATGAACTAATGTCTTTCTTAGATGATTTTTAGGTTATAATCAGATTCTTGTACATCTAGATGATAGATTGAAAAACAAATTCATGACTAAGTGGGGAACATATGCTTATCAAAAAATGTCTTTTGGACTGATTAATGTTGGAGCTACTTTGTAAAGAGCCATGGATATTTCTTTCAGAGGTTTGATCAATAAGACAATTATAGTGTTTTTAGATGACATTACAATTTATTCTAAACATATTCATCCTAGATTTCTCTCAAATTGTCCTTCCCTTACAGAATATGATAAAGAAGAAGTCAATTTTCAAACGGGGACTGATCAAAAGAAAATAATTTGAGTCAATAAAACAATCATTCATTGATGCCCCTTCGTTATCAACCCCTAATTTCTCTAAACAATTTTTTCTTTCTATTTTTGCTTCTGAACAATCCTATGCAGCAGTGTTGACTCAACCTAATGAACACCAAATTGAAACTCCAATTTTCTTCTTTAGTTCCAATTTACAGAGAGCTGAGCTAAATTATTTAGAGGTTGAGAAACAAGCATTTACATTTTTTAAGTCCATCGAACATTTCTTGCCATTCGTCTTAAAATCAGATACAAAAGTAATTTTTCCTTTCCCTGCAGTCAGACAATTGCTTATCTAAAAGGAATTGGGAGAGAAAAGGGAAAATTGGGTTACCATCTTGCAAGAATATGACCTAGAAATTAAACCATATAAAATAGTAACGGGTAAAGTTTTTTGCAAATTAATTACTGGAGCTTAGGACAGTTCGACTAATGAAGATTCAGGTAATAATGTTCAAATTATAGAGTTATTCCCCATCGAAACTGAATCTCAATATGATAATATTATTTTTTACTTGAAAAATGGTTATATTCCATTGGAACTCAAATACAAAAAGAAAAGAGCTCCCAGAATTAAAGCTAGTCAATATTGACTTGTCAATGATGTCTTTCTTAAGAGAAATTATGATTATGTTTTGTTAAGATGTCTAGAAAAATTTGAAGCAGAAAAAGTCTTGCAGCAGCTATATGATGGATCAACTGGTGGACATTATGATGGAGACACAACTTCTCATAAGATTCTGCATGCTGGATACTATTGGCCGAATCTATTCAAGGACACTCATGCCTATGTCAGAAAATGCAAGGTCTGCCAGACTACTTCAGGAAGACAAAAGAAACCAACCTTACCCTTGCATCCAGTTAACATTGAGAAACCTTTTGAGCAATGGGGGCTGGAAATAATAATTGAGATTGTTCCTAACTCTTCCAAGTAGCATAAATACATCTTGATCGCTACGGATTATTTCACCAAATGGGTGGAAGCAATACCCCTAAAGGTGGCCAATTCTAAAAATATTATTAAATCTATCGATCAATTTATTATTACTAGGTTTGGTCTTCCTCATGCCATTATGTTTGATAATGCATCTTATTTTTCTGAAAATACCATTATTGAATTTTCTCTTAAAAGAGGTTTTAAACTTAAGTGTTATGCGAATTATTACCATCAAGGAAATGGCTTAGCAGAGTCTATTAATAAAAACCTCATTAGAATAATCAAACGAATATTTGACCAAAATCAAAGAAATTGGCACAAAGCTCTAGTTTTTGCTTTATGGGCTGGAAAAATCCCTTAGAAGGTCTCTAAAGGAACTCTTCTCCTTTTCAATTAGTATATGGAAAAAATCTATCCTACCTCCTAATCTAGCTATTTCATCACTAGCCCTAATGCAATCTATTGAACAAAAACATTCTTCTGCTTTACAATTAAGGATGTCCCAAATTCTTAAGCTAAAAGAAGAAAGGGATAAAGATAGACAAGTTCATGCCCATCATCAACAATTGGTTAAATCTTCATTTGATATAAGTTAAGTTAATAACACAATTAATTACTGAGCACCAAAACTAAGCACCATGTCTTCTTGGAAAACGCCTCCATTATCGCTAAGGAAGAGCAGCACCATAAGCGAAAGATCAGAGAAGCTCTTGAAATTATCAAGCACCCGCACAATCTCAACAGAGACAGTGGTATGGAAATTAGTGGAAGCTGGTTTCCCCTAATCAGAAAGATTAACCCGATATCAGTATTATAATAATAATAATAATAATAATGAAGATAGGAAGGAAGAGGCACGAGCTCCTTGCCAGAGGATACTCTAAGCAGCAAGGAAGCGACGGCGAGGTCAAAGGCTCCAATCGGGAGGCCACACCGAAAAAGGAGCTGGAGATGTTCGACGAAAGCTTGAACTGCGCTTTTAGCATGCTGCTACCCAAGCGACCCGTTACGATAGGCCAAGATCCTGAAGGTCTGCTCCCCCGGATGGGAAATAGCTACGGAAGCTCAGGAAGCCCTGGCATTGCCTCATTTCAGATCCAGATCAAGCTTATATCTGGCAAAACCCTGCTACAATGGGTGAGAGCATCGGATCTAGTGCAAGACCTCAAGCAGGCTCTAGAAATCAAGTTGGGGATTCCCTCTGCAGCACATCGACTTCTCCACGAAGGTAAACAACTCGAGGATCTCTACCCCCTGTCTTTTTACAGCATTCAGAGAAATTCCTCCATTGCTCTCACCCTTCGTCTAAGAGGGGGCGCTGCAGGACAGTCATCCTCAGCTAAGGCGTTTTCTTACAAGGACGTTGTCCATGCTAAGATGCCTAAGAGAACAGCTCCACCTGCTCAAGCTCCCAAGCCTTTCCTGGTGGATAAACTGGAGGAAACCCCCTCCATAGAAATAAAGCATCCATCGCTGGATGAGCAAACCCAGCATTTTGCGGAACATGGCATTATCTGCAGGTTTAATGGGCTATGGCCACGCACAGCAGACCTCTACCAATGGATCCAATCTAACTGGACCAACAACTGCAAGGTTCTGCTATGCTCAAAGGGATTTTTCATCGTAGTGTTTGCCTTCAATGAGGACTATCAAAAAGCCTTAACTGGTGGCCCATGGTTCTGGGGTGCAGCTGGCTTATTCCTCACTCCTTGGTTCCCAGAGTTCGATCCCTCTACAGCAGTTATCACCAAACTTCCCATCTGGGTCAGACTTCCAAACCTCCCAGCGAATCTATGGCATTTTGCGGTATTCCAAGGGATTGGCAACTCTCTAGGCCGCCTTTTAGACACAGACGTCTCTAGAGGGGAAAAGGGCTTATACACTTTTGCCAGGATCTGTGCAGAAATAGACATAAGCAAAGGTCTCCCGGACCAGATCAATCTCAAAATTGGAGATTTCCATTGGACTCAGACTTTGGATTACGAGAACACAGCCTTCCGCTGCCGCAACTGCCATCTTACAGGCCACCTTCAGAGCTCTTGTCCCACGATGCCAGCCCAAAAGAAGAAAGCCAATACTAAGCAGAAATCCAAAAGCTGGAAGCCTCATGATCCTCCTCCCATGGACGATTTTGACTTCAGCTCCGATGAAGAGGAAGAGAACAAGGAAGGTGAGGCAGCAGCGTCGGAACCGGATCCGTCCTCGGCAGGTCCTGTGGTTTCGTCCGTCATACCAGCCTCTCAGAAAAGGAACCATGAATCCTCCTCCTCGGACTCAGACAAGGAGACCTCTCCGTCGGCTCATCTCAGTTTGCAAATCACGCCAGCTCAGCAAAATCCTCCTGAGTGGGTCAAAGTTGGCAAAAAGAAAGGGAAAAAATGCAGAATAGTGGATTCCGCACATGTTGGGTAGAATCCTCTGTTCTGATCCTGCTCCTCTGTTCCTCTTGTTTCTTCTTGTTCAGCATTGTTCTCTACTCTTTCTCTCTTAGGAGCCGAGGTGGACAACCAATCCTTTCTGGCTGCCTTTGTTCTTGCTTCTCTTGTTTGTAACCTCGCATTGTACCATACGTTTTCTTAATAGAATTAGTTTTTACTGAGAAAAAAAAAATAATAATAATAATAATAATATTTCTCCATTAAAAGTTACAATATTAATTAATTAGGTATTTAATTTAATCACCCTTATTAATTTCCTATTATAAAAATATCTATTTTAATACAATAATAATAATCATTAAATATTTATTCTTTCAATAATTATAAGATTTAATAATAATCAATAATAATTAATATTAATTATCATATTAATAATTAATTAATATATTAATAATAATTAATATAATTAATTATTATATTAATAATAATAATTATAGTCTTTTCCATTATTTTTAATAATATATATTATTGATTTGATATTATAAGTATTTCTATTTACTAATTGTTATATTAATAATAATGATTAATGTAATTATAATCATTTCTTTTAATTTTAATAATAATATATTAATTAATAACAATTAATAATAATTGATTTTAATTAACATGAATTATAATTAATAATTAATTAATATCTAATTAATTAATAACAATAATTATTAACAATTAATTTTAATTAATAATAATTATTAATTATTAATTAATAATAATTAAATGAATTAATTATTATATTAATATAACTAATTATTATATTAAAAATTAATTATTATAGTAATAATAATAATTAATATAATTAATTATTATATTAATAATAATAATTAAAATAACTATAATCTTTTCAATTAATTTTAATAATAATATATATTATTGTTTTGATATTACAAGTAGTACTAATTACTATTTATTATATTAATTACTATATTAATAATTAATCATTATATTAATAATAATTAATATAATTAATTATTATATTAATAATAATTATTATAATAAGTATAATCCTTTCAATAATATATATTATTGATTTGATATTACAAGTATCACTAATTACCAATTATTATATTAATTACTATATTAATTATTTATTATATTAATAATTAATTATGATATTAATTATTATATTTATAATAATTAATATAATTAATTATTATATTAATAAGAATAATGATAATAATTATAATCATTTCAATTAATTTTAATAATAATATTATTGATTTGATATTATAAATATTACTAAGTTCTACGTATTATATTAACAATAATAATTAAAGTAATAATTATCATTAATTTTGATCTTTGCAATTAATATTTCTAATTACTAATTATTAGATTAAAATCATTATAACCTTTTCAAGTATTCTTAATAATTATTTATTTTAATTAATATTTAAAAAAAAAAAAAGTAATAATAATAATAATAATAATAATCATAATAATAATAATAATAATAAGTTAAATGAATCAAGAGCGACTTCTCAAAAATTGAGAGCCGACCATCCCCTCTTTTCTCTCCTCATCTCTATTTAAACCCTAAAAATCTGCTCTTCTTCTATCAAGCATTCAAGTTGTCCTGATGATGGATCCCGATTGGGATTTGAAACGTTGGCAGAAAAATGTTCTTACTGTGGAATCTCCGGTGACTAATTCGATAATAACACAATTTTTGAAATTGGGGATTTAGTTCTAAAATGGGACAAAGCCACAAAGAAAAATGAAAACACACAAAGTTCCAGAAGTTATGGCTAGGTCCATTTCAGATCAATAAGAAACTAGCCCCATCAACCTTTATCCTCAAGGATTTACAATGAAAGAAGGATGCTCTTCCCATTAATGGGCTAGTTTTGAAAAAATATTTTTCTTAAGGATATTTAGCCTTTTGTAAATATGTAAATAATCACATGTATATAATGGTGTCTCCAGCCTTAGTAATAATTAGACAATGCACTTTTGACTTCGTATTGGGGTCTCTCATTATTTACATGAAATAAGACTAATTGAAGGAGAATTGTTAGAAAGGAATTTTAACATTGAAGTTTAGTATTTCATCTATTACAAATTTTTGGAATCTTTATATCCATTAAGTTGTAAATAATTCACAACTTGACACTTTAATAAATAATGTTTCCCTATGATTGGTCATGAAAAGTTTTCTTTAAAAAGGTAAAGACTATTTTGAAGTTTTGGCATCTTTTGCCTTCAATTGTCATCCATTACTCTTAAGGAGTGAATATACCTCCCCATCCACTAATTTTAAATTTGTTTAGTGTAATTCAACAATATATAAAACTTGAAAGATAGGAGGTCTCATCATGAGCCGACCTACCATTATCATGGGAAACCAATGATATTGACATTATCATCACTGGTCACCATACAAAGATAACGACTTATGGTTACATAACTATAATGCAAGAGGTATCATTACAAGCCGACTTTTTCAATATCATTATAACATGTGAATGGCATTGCCATAATTTGGTTACCAAGCTAGGATAATGGCTTTCAAGTAATCTTTAAAACAAAAAATTCTAAAAGAAAAAATCAATATCTCAAAAAACTACTATAAGTGGATGGGATACTAGTACATTCTGGTTAAATGGCAACCCCATCGAGGCTATGGACGCGTGCTAGCAGCAGTGGTTCTACCAGTGACAAAAAAATTCTATCTTAAAAGCTAAGCTTCTATAGTTCTTAACTTTATCTTTATAACTGACTAAATGACTAACAAAGACAATAAAGATTTTCATCAATAACAAGTTGTGAAGTAGTTTGCAAAATAATGAGTTCTTTCCTTCAGAGTAATCTTTACCAATTAAAACTTCAATTATTTTTACCTTTCTAAGTACTTTTATTTAATAGTTAAAATTTCATTTATGTTTACATAGATAACTGTTTCTCCTAGTATGTCGCCAATTGTTGTACTACTCAACAACCTCCCCATTAATGTTAATAGTAGAACTAAGAAATAATGGGGACCCTTTTGAATTTAGATAAAATCCCTTAGTTTTAATAAAATAAGACAATTTTAGTTTTTGTCACCAAAAACATGACTAAATGAGAGAATTCCCTTATCAGAGCTTTCGTATCGGAGCTTAGGCTCATAACACATATTCATAAATACGTTACCCATAGGATTTTATTTAAAATGCATTATCGAAAGAACTTTATTGGAATATTTCAAATGTTGTAACATGTCCCATAGGATAAGTTGCAACAAATCCCTCCCCGATTAAAGTTTTCAAATATTCTAAGCCTAAAGTAACAAACCACTTCTTTGTGAATATAATAGTAAAATGCCTAAACCCACAAGATTTCCAGCGGAGCTTTTGAATATCATAACTTTTCATATAAGTACCACTCAAAATACTCCGATATCCTGATCCTCTGATATCTCTTTTTGCCCATCCGATATATGACATATCTGATACTCCGATATCCTCATATCAATGATCTCCTATATTCCCAATCCTCTGATCCTCCGATAAACCCATCCTATCCATATTGGAACTCCCTATCGGTTGTCACTCTTTTCAACCCCTGATTTCAAATCTCTAGTACAAGACCTCCGATATCCCTTCCCAGTTATATTTTTAGCCGTTACATTTTAATAATAAAATGCCATCGAAAGGTAAGAATACTGCAAGTTTCAAAGATAAAATCATAATATTTCTCTGATATAATCCTCCATTATGGTGACATGTACAATGTGAATCCACATTTTATCATTTAATGGCTAAATGTAATGAATTTATGATTTTGAAGTTTTAAACGATTTGGTTATTGAAGCTTGATATCACTAGATTTTGCTCATAAAGACATGAATTGATATGAAATTGGTTATTCACTCTAAGGAATTCTTCAGTTAAGAAAGTTTCCACTTATTTCTGTGTTTTCCCTTTGCAAACTAGCCCTAATAAGCAAAGCTCAGTGGAAATGTCTAGGGCAACTAAAACTAGGAAGAAACCCATTGTTCAACAACAACCGATTGCTCCTCCACCTGAAGCTACCAAAATTTCTGCATTATTCTTAGATACAACCTGTACTCCCGATGCTAGAAGCTCCTCTTAGGAAGCTATTTATAAACTTTTTGAAGATGAAGGACCTAGGGTGACAGAGAAAACAGCCACAACTGGTGATTCTACCCCAGTTTCTAAAACTACTTACAGTGACGTCGCCAATTCATTCCTGCATAGGATTGCAGCCTGACCCAATATCATGCCCTATAAAGATATGGTTAAATGGGTTATTGACCACATAAATATTATAGATAGGAATTTCATGACTCAGAAGTAGACAATCATTGGGTCATTTACCAACAATGATTTGAGCAAGATGTATCATCTGCCACAACCTCAGAAAAATACAATAAGGAATTTGTATAAAAATTCATGAGTGAACATGAGGATTAGTCAGAGCTCATCAGAGAATGGATAAGAGATCCCAACAAACACAAGCATGAAGAAAAGGGTATGTATACTATTTCTTCTCTTGCCAGACCATTATGTTATATAACTGCTATGATGTGTAGAATTTATGGTTACGCTAATACCCAGAAATTATCAGACCAGTGGGTACCACTAATTAATGCTGTCTATGATGGATATATAATGGATTGGGGAAACATATTGTTTGATAGTATACCCACTAAAATCTTGAATTATAGGGGGGAACAAAATTTTTCTTAGAACATTATTCCCCCTTTCTATATGAGCGCCTACATAAGGGATGCGATCTGTTTCACCTCTGCTTTTACATCTATGGGATGGAAATGGACCATAGAGGACCCTACACCTATCCATATCTATCATGAGACACTCTGGGAATCTAAATTCCAATCTCGTTTCTATAAAATTTTCAATGGAGTTATATTGCCCATCCACCAAAGTGTCTTCGATGAGAAGGCTCTAGACTTTCAACTGAAGCCAACAATGATTTATTATCAATTGGAAGATGGTTTGGATAAAAATCCTTCACTTATATTAGGATCTTCGACAATATTGCAAACCCTCATATGAGCCCCTTTATGTTCCCGATAAAATCTTAGCCCAAGAGACTGCTTACCAAACTGTAGGGAATGACCTTTCAAAGGTTTTGAAAGATGCTAAAAAGACAATGTGGCCTACCTTTCCTATTCAATGTGGTGTCTATTCTCTTGACAATTTCAGGCATGCTAGTCTTGAGATTGAAGAAATTCAATGTTTAAGTTTCCCAACTATTCCCAATAGACAATATGACCCTAATGATACTACGAAGAATATCACTGCATAGGCAAAACTTAGGAAAATTCATGAATGATTGAGACAAGTTTGATGATTTATTTGAATCAACTTCTATCTATGCAAGGGTTGAGAAACAACCAACAACACAATTAATTCATGAGGATTTGACTCAATTTAATTAGTAAATAAATAAAATGATAACTCACTTTCCTATGGATTTATTGAAGATCCATCAACAAAATACATAACAGGACAAAGTCTTGGCTATTACAATGCAAGTCCCTAATGTATCTCAGACAAAAGAGACAGGTACTTCCTCTTCTTCTCAGGCAAAAGAAACTATGGCAGAAAAAAATCTGGATGCAATATGGGACCAGTTCACAAAAGAAACAGATCCTAAAAGCTTGAAGACTCCATTGCAAAAGAATATTACACATACCCCTGAAGTTATAGGGAAGAACTTGCTTACTACTGGGACTTCCGATAAATATTTGGACACTAATGATTTAGAAGTCATCCCAGTATTCCCGAACTCTGAGGTCGTTTTTAAAATTGAATAAATTCCTCCTCTTGATGTGTTTATAGTCCAAAACATAGAGCTGTGGTTAGCATATAGAGAAAAAGAAGGAAAATTGAACAAACCCAAGCCTTAGTCCCTCATAATGCTTCTTTTGAAGTAATTTGGAAAGATGCTCAAGCTACTCCTGATGAGGATCTTGAGAGGCTCTCACAATTTGTAGGAGCATATTGATAAATCCTCTGAAGTACAACAACTCCTAAGGGATAAACATGAAAGAATTATGCAACTAGAATAGGGTTTAGAGAATGAGAAACAAACAATCACTCAACAGTGGAAAGCACAACTTGTAGAGCTTCAAAATAATTTTATTGACTTAAATATTCAATATGAATCTAATTTGAAAAGTCGAGAAACTCAAATATGGGAACTTCAAGAAAAGATTGTGCAGTTAAAAGTGAATCCCGAGATATCTGAATTTAAGAAGGAAGCAAGAGAACTAAACACAATCCTTGATCAACAACAAGTTATTTTCTGTCGGAAATTAGCCACTATTCATGACTTACGTCAATCAAGTGATTCATTAGTGAATCGGTTGTCTGATTTGAGGACATACTATAAGGAGGTTGAAGAGAAAATTTCAGATTATATATTATGGAAAGATAGTACTGAAGGGAGAACATTTGATCTCTCTAAAATTAAAGAATCATAGAAAGAGATTGTCTTCCAAGATTAGGAAATAAAACTCAAGCATGCAAAAATGTTGATTTTCAGTGCCACAAATATTTCAAACAATCTCATTGAATCTATCAGTGATAATTTTTTGCACGCCAATCTGATTCTAGACTGCCCCAAAGAAAATTTTCCTGATGTTAAATTGCTAACTAAAATGTGGCAGGGGTTATTGAAGAAGAAGGATTAGAGAATCAAAAATTTGTCAAAGGTTGACTTAGAATGCCATTGGCATTTCTTATTTAATCCTCATAATTAGTGACTAATGCTGAGGTGTCTCTCCAACATGACCACTCATCTACTTCCAGCACTCAATGATGTGATATTCACTAGATGAATGCGCACACAACCTCATTATCCACCCGAATTAAAGCCAATGACATATATGTGTGAACTTCGACAGCGTATGGGAGAGTAGCCTTCATCTCAGCCATAATCAAGTTGTTACAACTGAAATATATTATTGTCTTTTTACTTTATTTGAGTGTGGTTTTTTAAAACCACTCCAATATTTTATGGTACTTTACTATATTTGTATTTTCACTAGAAACTATAAATCCCCTTCATTGATATGAAGAAGGGGTTCTGAATTTTGGTAAGAAATATTTTGGTTTTCACTATTGTAACTTGAAGTGATCTTAATAGAAATCTGAACCATTACTGTTTCTCTCATGAGCAGAGTCAAGATATATCAGGTACTACTATCTGTGTATTATTACTGTGTTTAAGAGTTGAATGGTTATTTTAATTGTGTTTATCATATATGTTTTTACAAGCAATCTGCCATTTATTATGTTTGATGTGTTTGATTGAAATATTTTACGTATATGCATGAACAACAAAATCTTATATGTGTGATGATTTTCATCAACTAATTTAATTAACTATTTAATTAAATTAGTTATCTTTATTTGTTTTAACCTCATAAATGATTTGATGATCTGTATTGTCATGTTAAATGTGAGATCTTTCTAAAGTCACATATATAGAGAAATATTTCTTGGGATAGATACTTTAAGTCTATTTATTCTTTATTTCTTAGTTTTATTTACATCATTAGCCTCGCACTTATATATCTTATCCATTTTTATAACTTTTATTAAGGGAAATTGGTCCCATAATCGTAGTTGGAGTCACCATTCGAAATGGAAAAGGAGTTGCGTTAAGTTCCCAAATGGGTGGTTTTCCCCAATGTTGAGGCAAAGAATTTCGAGCCTTTAACATGACCCCAATCTGCTTCACTTGTCCTATGGCTATGTGTCTCAGGAATGATTTTACTTTGCTGAAGATCACATCATAACCATGGTCTTCCAAAACTACAACAAAGATGAGATTTTTCTTTAGGTCCGTCATGAACATGACATCCTTGAGCCTGAGAGGAGAGTGTGACTCCCTCTGAAAGGTGACTGTACCAATCCCGGTCGATTTGTACCTTCCATTGTCCCCTAGTTCAATGTGCATATGCAAATATTTCTCCTCCAAGTCACTAAAAAAATCTCTACACCCTTTCATGTGGAATGACGCCCTTGAGTCCAAGTACCACACACTCCCCATCACTATTCTGGCCATGCTTGCGATAAGGGTAAATTCAATCTCAAACTGTGAAACCAAGGCTTCACCTACTGCTTCTTCCGAGGTCTTATTGCTTTCCTTTTTGTGTGTACACTTCGTGGCATATTGCCCAAATTCATGACAATGGAAGCATTTAATTTTTGACAAATCTTTATTGTTGGGATATATTATGGTACTAATCACATCCAGAGTATTCTGTCAACGCATTCCAAACCAACCAATGTGGTTCATCATCAGGACCAGATGATGATGATGACCAAGATTAGGTTCTTTGTTCTTGCCCCCTTGGTTGGATTCTAGTTTGGTTTGAGATTTCTTCCCTTTTCCCTTCTTTCCCTTTCCAATCAATGTAAATTTTTATTTATCCTTGCCCTTGGATGAAGTTCCATCTCTAGTATTCTGCCTTTTTCCTCCTGTACCAAATTAGATCATAAGTGTTCCCAATTCGGTAGTTTATCCCTCCCATTCACCTATGCTAGCTCTTGGTAAGGCCTAGAATGTCCAGGCTTACCAAATCATCATTTGAAACAATAACACCAACTCCTGAAAACCCATCATGAACTTGTGTGAACCTTCTCAGATACTGCGGGATAGTGCCATTCTTCTGCATCTTAATATTTCAAAGTTTATCCTTGAGAGCCAGCTTCTTGTAGTCACTACTATTCTTGAACAAATCTATTAGTTCCTGCCACATTTCATAAGCAGTTTCTTTCCCATGGAGATAGGTGAAAATGTGGTCATGTACTCCTTCCAAGATTATTCTCCTCTCCTTAGCTACATATTTCTTCCACTGAGCAAGGTTCTAGACATCAAATTCTACTGGTTTTTCAACATCTCTCTTGATGTATTCTAACAATCCATTGTCATCCAATATCGCCTCTATGTGATCCCTCCATCCAATGAAATTATATGCGCTTCCAAGGCCGTTGAAGGTTATCTTCTTAGCTCCGAAGATATCCTGCTACACTAAATTGCAAATTTGAACCTCATGAGAAACAACTTCGAAAGTCCTACTCTGATACCATGTAGAAATTATGGTGTATATTTTCAACTTCTCATGAAGTTTTAACCACAATCACAAGACAAAAACATACTCTACTGCTATGCGGAATTCAATTCACAATTTAGAACATTAATCACAAACATGCAATGAGAAATAACACACATGTATAGAATATTTTTTCCGGGGAAAGTAAACTGCTAAAAACCCCAATGTCTTCTTGTATTAATTTGATGATATGTATTACAATTGCTTTTCTCAACTGAGCATAAATTGCAAGTGAATAACCTATCTCTCTACTCACTAAGAAGCTTTGACCCAGACTTAGTCCATTTATGCCTCTGCTTGAGCCGCTATTTCCTTGCATAATTCCTTGAGAAATTAGGCCCTTATTATTTAGGAATTTCTCCAAAATGGATTGTGCAATTCCCAAGGTTTATCATCTAACTTCATGCAACACTTGTACACTCAATACTAGTCTACAACTGATGTTACACTACCTTGGAATCTCCACCACAACTAGCGAACTCAAATTCCCTGCACATACTAGCTATTTTGGGCTGATTGATTAGTTAGCTAGATGATCAATAAGTTTGACTAAAGTCCCACTACACAATTGACCTTACACTAGTTCCTCCAACAGTTGGAACTAGTTTAGCTGAAACAACTCGAAACAACTGATCTTGATTTCTATAAATTAGCAATCACACATGCTTAATTTAACTCTAACTCCTCCAAATCAAATTTACTGAGTAAACTAAGTGATATAATCCATTCCACACAAGTTAACTACATATAATGTGGAAATTCAAATTTTCTCAATTTAAGGCAAAATTAAATTGAGATTTTTTTGCTACATTTTTCAACAAATGGAAAAATAAAAAGTCTTTTCCTCGACCTTTAAATATTGCACCAAAAATTTGTGGATGAATGAATGATCATGGGTGAAAATTATCTTAAGTTTTAGTTGACTTTATGGAGACCTTTGGCACCTCCATTAATTTCTCCAAAACTTAGATCTCCTTTCTAAACTACCCCCTCTCTATTCAAAGACATCTTTCTCATCTTCTAGGTTTCCTAATTTTCTCCCTCCCATCCAAATATCTGGGAGCCCCTCTAGTAGATAATCGTCTTAAATTGAAGCATTGGTATTTTTTTCTTAAAAAATTGAATAATAAGTTGGATAACTAGACTTTTTGATCTCTTAACACAGTAGGTCGCTTGGTCCTTCTAATTTTTTTTCTTTAATCCTTTCCTATCTACCTTTTTCAGCCTCAAATCTATTCTTAATTCCCTATCCTCAATGATGTCTCCTTTCCATGGGGAGGAACTTGTAAAGAAACAAAATGGGCCTTGGTCACTTGGAAAAAGTTATTTCTTATGAAGCTTAAAGGGGGATTAAGTTTGAGAGATCCAAAAACCCTTGTCATGGTGATGGGGGCCAAACTCTTCAAGAAGGTGAAGAAATATGACATCATATATGTGGTGGGCTCCAGTATTGTAGCAATAATACTACAACTCTTGGAGCTTCCTATCTCTAATTTTATCAACCCGGTAGTTCGTACAAACTTGGAAGCGACGGTGCTGTATGCACAAGTACTAGCTCTTGTCGCAGCTGTCACTTGGTCAGCTGGCACAAGTCTGCTAGGGCTCAAGCCAACTTCTATATGCTCTCAGAAGAAGCTTGCTAAATGATGGACGAAAGCTAGCTCAAAGGAAACTAATCTACTTGGCAAAAATGAACTGGAAGCAAACCAAAGCATGGAAACCCTAGGAAACCCTAATCTGACTAGTTTAACCTCTATGATGCAATAGTGAGAGTGCAGATGTCTAAGAATGATGCCATTACCTCTAGTTATGTGAAATGCATGAACTCAAACTACTTTCATGAAAAAGGACATTGTTTTTATGTTTTTGCTTGAATGGTTGGAGTGATTGTGATTTTGTTCTTATTAGGGTTTGGTTGTGCAGAGGTGGTGCAGAAGGAAGGAAAGCTTGGGAAAGGTTGGGGAGGCTAGGAGAGGTCCCCAGGAATCCGTAGCATCCATCCATAGAGGTTCCTCACGTTCAGATGCTCAGCAACCGAGTGTGTGGGCTCCTACAGGATGTCTGCAGGGGATCCTACAGGAAACTCAGGGATTTCTACAGGAAGTCTGTGCAATTCTACAGGATGTTTGACCGCGGAAGTTTTGGGAGATGGTGAAGTGTTTGAGTGGTGTGGGAGGATAAGTGAGATGGAGATGGAGCTGGTGATGGCTCAGGAGCAGAGAAATCAGATGGAGGAAGAGTGCATGCAGTGGTTTGATGGCTTGGAAGGATGGGATCAACGAAAGGTTAAGTAAATGAAGCTAAGTGAATAATGAAAGAGTTGGAAAGTGAATGAACTGAACAGAGGTCGAGTAGATGGCTTTAGGAGAGGTTAAGAAGAAGAAAAAGGAAGTAGAAGGATATGGAGCAGTGTAAATGAAACAAATTGCTTATGAATGTCACCAAAAACGAGAACTCATTAACCTATGCTACCTATGATATAAAATCAATGAACAGCAATGTAAATTGTGAAGGAAACTCGTGCATGGAAGTGAAATGAAGAAGTAATGCTTAAGATCAGAATGCATGGATGGATCTATGATTAAGGTAACTATGTTGCAACTTGCATGAACGTAAGAAGACTGCGTTTTTTTTTGTGTGGTTGGGACAGACTACACCCCAATCTCCAAACAGAGATGGCAGTGAGGTCCTTTCAACCTTTTCTTGTAATTCTGATGAATGCCAAACTTCCTATTCTAATCTAGACTACTGAAAGCACTTGATCCAATAAACTATCCTACTAAAACACAACGAGAAATTCGAATCAGCAAACTGTATTTTTCAGTGCATGTAAAGAAAACGAAATGAAATGCTGAAAGGAAAGACAAGTAACAGTACAAGGAAGAGGAGGTCTATTGCTCTCAGGTTGGGCCCTAACCTGAGAGCTATAGCTCCCTTAAAAGCTCAGAATTAGATCCAAATCTGCTTGCCTTTATTCATGATCAAAAAGTCTAACATCATGCCAAAACTGGCTTACAAAAAGACTAATTGGCTAACCAAATCGACTAACTAGCTAATCCCAAAAATGACTAACTGAAATGAGGTCTTAAGCCCTCTTATTTATACAATTTGAGGACCCAACAGTCCTCCTAAAATTTAGGGACTTGGCTGCCCAAGACTTGTAGTTAACAGCAGTCCAACTTGACTTGCTTGGCTGCCCTTGAGCTGATTGATTCGGTGGCCCTTGAACTCCGAGCTGATGGTGGAGAATTCGAGGTAAGGGCCCATAAATGAGGGGGACACCTTCCTACAAATCCTCTAGCTTGTTCTCCCACGAATTTGGCTGCCAAGTGCTCATTAAGAGCTTCAATTCTGTCTCCAAGTTGACCAAAAAGGCTACACAAAGCACCCATTAGACTTGTTGGCATAATGACTAACCAAATTCACTCTATTAACATAAAAATAATCAAAAACATGCAATAAAAAAATGAGAATGGTGGACTAAGTCAAATTAGGAGGTTGAATGAGCCCAAATAATTGTACATTTTTGGGGCTCATCATCACCCCCCTACTAAAAGTGTTGCTCATCCTCTGAGCAACCAAATCTCTCCCCTTGTCTTCGATGGCCCTGGTGACTTCCTTGTCATGCCAAGCTTCTGAAGTGATGTCCTCTTCTCTGTCATGAAACCATGCTTCTTTGCTTCTTCCCACTACTTGCTCCTTTTCCTAAAGAATTCTTAGCTTGGGTATGATTGTGCAAGTATATTCAATCTGATGGCGGAAATGGTGGTGAAAGGAGATGAAACCAGTGGAGGATGGAAGAAAAGAGTGGTTGCATGCCTCCTCAACAGACTTCAAGCTTCAAATCCCTCTCCATAATTGATTCTGGCCTGCCAAAAGGCTTCTACAGGATGTTTTTGGTAAAAATACAGAACTTCCTGTAGAAAGTCCTGTAGCTTCCTGTAGAAGGTTGAACCGTGACTAAATTGTGCCCGAACCTTGAAAGAAATGAGTGTTCATGGAGGGGATGGATGTGCTTAGGGTGGCCAACACAGGTGCTGCCTCCTTAGCTAAAATCTCGGTCGATTTCTCCTTTTGCTGCCCTCTTTTCAAACTTCCTGTAGAAACTGTTCGCTGGCTTCCTGTAGAAACAGTCCTCTGTCTTCCTGTAGAAACAGTCTCTGTCTTCCTGTAGAAACAGTCTTCACTATTTGGGTCTGCGCGGCTGAGGGTGCCTTCTTCTTGAACTGTGCTGCTAGGCATGGTGAGAATACCCGGGTGACAGTGTCACATTTTTCATCATCATTCATCACTGCTTCATTGAGATCTTGATCTTGCCATGAATGTAGTTATGCCCATACTTCCAGCACTGAGACTGAGGTTGTCCTCATTATTGCACCATTATTACATCATCATTGAGATCCTCACTGTTGCTTCTTTATCATATCCATGAAGTCTACCTGAAGGTTAGATCTCCATGTGTGTCTAAACTGTGATTGCAACTGTGGAATTCAGATACCCATTGAGAGATATCAATTTACCTTTTCAGATCTGCAGCTAGGATATCTGTTGCCTGTTCAAATAGCATTAGAATACACATCTGATAAGTGGAAACATTAAGTTCACACACAGCCCAGATTTCTGTGGGCAAGTTACAACATGCACCCAGCTGTGTTGGCCATGAACCTGTTGTGAGAACTTGCACGGCCAAAGTAGGCTCTTCGCTGATTTCATTGGATCCTTCCGACGGTTATCATCGACAAACAAAGAAATATATTCTGGTGACATTGTATTCAAATTCATAAAGAATTCAAATGATGGATTCAAAGCATTTTGGAAAGTTTTATCATTGCTAAATTCCATGCTAATAATGTTTTCATACTTATCAAGAAGGTGTTGCACAAAGCCAACTGAATCTTTCAGCGTTTTCCTTCCGCAGAGCTGTTCTCTGCGTTTCCTGTAGACGACATCCTGTAGAAACGCCTGTAGAGCGTGACAAGTGAGAAATTTTTTTTATGAAATGACAGAAATCTAAGGAATCAGGTAGAAATCTTGTAGAGCATCATTGGTTAATTGATCTGGAAGTGGTAGACATGTGCTTCAGTTGACTGCAGTTAAACAGAGGGTGGTGAGAGTCAGCCAAGCATCATTTAATTTCAACGTGATTTTTGGTGAGGGAGTGAAGTGGCCAAGTGCACGTTGGCCCCATGCAACTGTTGTCTCCACTGCAGTGTTTAACTAGTTGTTCTCTGCTGTTAATCTCATCCATCAAGCACGCTGAAGTCTAACTGTCCATCACTACCCGTTTTCAATTTCCTTCCTGCGATGGTTGAGCGCACGTGTCTCATTCACCCACCAAGCGCTGTTGAACTAGATGTGGGTGGCCAGTTAGCTGGCCACCGATTTTTTTAATCCTAACAATCTCATTCATTCATGCAATGCTCAAATTAGATTCATGCAAACAGAGGAACAAGTTTAGTCACGTACCTGCAAGTTAAACGGCTGATTGTGAAGCGTGTTGCTGCTGCATGCTCTGATTTTGCTGCTGCATGCTTGGATCCTTTGATTGCATGAGGCTTGGCTAATGATTTTTTATTGTTTTTCCTTGTGCAAGTGTCCTCTGGCCGGATCTGAGCTGCATGCAATCGTTTCCACGTTCAACTCTGCCCGTTCAAGCTGCTGCTGCTGCATGGTCACAAAACTAGAACTTCTTTTTCCCAATTCTCCCAAACGGTAGATCGGATTGATCTAAAACTCGGTGAGCATGTTCCTATCATCATTATGCATCTCCCATAGCAAATTCGTGATCAATGGATGCACGGATTTTGAGAAAAATGGAAAATGGCTGAAGATTTCAGAGGTCGATTTCTCGGAAATTGTGCATCGGAATCAGCTGAAACTGCTTGGGTAGGCTACTATCACCCACGTGCATCTCCCCATGAAACAGGTTTTGAAACAGATGCACGGTTATGGAGAAAATGCAAAAATGGCTGATGGTGATGGAGGCTGATTTCTTGGAAACCGTGCATCAGAATTGCTTGAAACTGCTCAGGCATGTTGTCATCAACCTTGTACAATTCCCCATAAAACGATTTGTCAAATGGATGCATGGTTTTCAAGTTATGGCAAAACAAATTCTGCTCTATGTGTTTTTGCTTCAAGGCACT
Source organism: Pinus tabuliformis (assembly GCA_031772625.1). Lineage (NCBI taxonomy): Eukaryota > Viridiplantae > Streptophyta > Pinopsida > Pinales > Pinaceae > Pinus > Pinus tabuliformis. The sequence continues at coordinate 1,294,295,690 of CM062816.1, forward strand.
TTGCATTTTGGTTGCATGGTATGACAAAATGAATTTTGGCTGTGATGTAGGTATGGAGATGATGGAGGAGGAGTTGGAAGATTTCATGAGGGCTTCTGAACCCTTGAGGAAGCTACCATGCTCGCCAAACCACTTTTTGAAATGCATGCCTAGTTTCCCACAATTTCTACAGGAAGTTCCTGTAGAAGCACAATGAGAAGCACAAGGAGGTGGAAAAATGATGGAGAAAGGCAAGGGATGGACACACAAGTTCTTGTAGGCCTAATCAACAGATTCCCACCATTAGATTCACTTTTGAAATTGGATTTGGCCCGTCCAAAGGTTCTACAGGATGTTTCCTGTAGAAATACAGAGCTTCCTGTAGAAGGCACAAGAAATTCCTTTGACCTTCATTTGAGTGCTCCTCCTGTCATGAAACGTCCTTCTTGCAACCTGCAATGTCATTGCTGCAACATGAAATTATTCAATGGAGATTAGCTTTATTTTTCTTTTTCTTTTTTCTCTTTTTTTTTGAAAAACAACTAGGACGCCTCATGGAGGTTTTCACCCTAATTGCCTGCCTTGGGCGCCTCCAAGGGGGGTTTTCACCCAAAGATCTTATTCCATTTTTATTTCCTTTTTTCCCAACCCATTGACCACCTCATGGAGGTTTTCAATCAATGAGCCAATCTAAGGCGCCTCCGAGGAGGTTTTCACCTTAGATTTTTATTTTTCTCTTTTTTCATTTTTTCTTCCTTTTTTTACTTTTTTTTTTTTTCTCTACCCTACCCTACTTGAAAAACAAAATCATTTTCAAGTATAAGAATACTTCCAATGGAGCCATGTGCACATCAAGATTAGAGACAAAATGATGTGAAGGCTCGGAATGCATGCTTTGACAACTATCCAGATCTCAGAGACCAAATGATCTGGCGTTGAAGGGATCAAACAAAACTGAGGAAGAAAGTATTGCTGCAACTTAGTGACCTTCTGAAACCATATCTCAATATAGCTTTGATATCCTTGGTTCTTTTGCTGATCTCGATCATTCTTCATGTCACCTTCTAGCATGACTTTCTCATCTTCCTCTTTTTGCTGATCTTTCTCTTGAGTACATGGAGGATTTGATGGTAACCATGAGGGAACTCTCTCGATCTCTGATTCTGATCTCTTCTCTTCATCAAGTGCAGCCCATGGTTCTTTGATCTCCTCTTTGGAATCTTCTTTTGCTTTTGGTCCTTCAATGTTGTTAATAGATTCTCTCTTTTGCAACACTCTTCCTGAGCTTTGGTGAACATCATTGAGCTCAAAAGGAGTCATTTGCACATGTTGTGCCTCAACTTTGCAATTGGGTTGAGCTGCTCCATTGCAGGGTTTTGGAAATGGAGGTACGGGTAGCTGAGTGGGGGTGTGAAATTGAGATGGAGATGGATGGCATTGTGGTTGGGTAGGCATTTGGGGTTGCCTTGGTGGAGGATGAGGCGATGGTTGTGGATGAGCAGGTGGTGGAGGAAAATGAGCGGGATGAGATTTGTACTGGGGCCTCCACTTCTGATAAGGTGCATTCCACTGAGGCTGTGGCTGAGCATAAGAGTGAAACGAATGAGCAGCTGGTTGGGCATAATATGGATCTGTGAAGGAATAAGGAAGAGGTGTGAACCAGGAAGGATGAGCAGGGGGACCCCAAGAAGGCATGAAGGTGGCTTGGTAAGGGTCATAATAGGTCTCGGGTGTCCCTTGTAGTTCCTGCTGGTAGGGTACGGGTCCATGTGGCCTCCTTTGGTTCATATAACAGAGTGATTCAGTGGCTCCCTTGGCTCTTTGATATGTAGCTTTGATTCTGGGCAAGGAAGGGCACTGATCTGTAGGATGGTATTCTTCACAGATGAAACACACTTCTAGAGGGTGCATTGGACATTCGTTCCTAGGATGCTTTCTAGTGCACCTAGGACAAAAAATGGCCAAAGCCCTCTTGGCTTCTTCTTGCTTCTTTTGGATCCGCAAGGTATCCAGTTGCATGGCAAGAAACTGCCTCATATCACTCTTGAAATCTTCGATCTGATTTGCAAGTTCATCTTTGGACAAGGGACTGCTCCCAACATTTCTGCTTGTAGCCATTTGCTTCAGAGGAATGTTTCTTCTTCTTCTCCCCTAGAGGTTCTTCAGATATGTCTTGATGTCCACCCAGGGGTTCTTTCATTACAGCCATCGAAGAAGAACGTTGGCTGTGTGAAGCAGTGGGGTTGTTGTGCAATCATTTTTCTAACTTCTCTCTACTCCTACAAAGCATGAAATGAAATCTTTTTGGTTGATTTTTGCTTTTTTCTACTTCTACTTGCAAAACTGAAATTGAACTGCAACTAACTATCTTGCTAAAATGAAAATGCGGAATTGAAATGAAAGCAGGAAAGGACTAATCTATTTTTCTCAAATGAAATTGCAGGAATGAAATGCTAGTCTACGCTTGCAGAATTGAAATGCTAATCTACGCTTGCAGAAATGAAATTGCGGAATTGAAATGCTAATCTATGAAAGCAAGAAATGCTAATCTACTTTTGCATAAATGAAATTGCATAATGGAAATGAAATAAACTACTTAGCAGAAGGTTGTAGTAGAAAATAGAAGAATAGCAACAATCACCAATACTCTGCCGCTTCCCCGGCAACGGCGCCAAAAAGATGGTGGGCTCCAGTATTGTAGCAATAATGCTACAACTCCTGGAGCTTCCTATCTCTAATTTTATCAACCCGGTAGTTCGTACAAACTTGGAAGCGACGGTGCTGTATGCACAAGTACTAGCTCTTGTCGCAGCTGTCACTTGGTCAGCTGGCACAAGTCCGCTAGGGCTCAAGCCAACTTCTATATGCTCTCAGAAGAAGCTTGCTAAATGATGGACGAAAGCTAGCTCAAAGGAAACTAATCTACTTGGCAAAAATGAAATGGAAGAAAACCAAAGCATGGAAACCCTAGGAAACCCTAATCTAACTAGTTTAACCTCTATGATGCAATAGTGAGAGTGCAGATGTCTAAGAATGATGCCATTACCTCTAGTTATGTGAAATGCATGAACTCAAACTACTTTCATGAAAAAGGACATTGTTTTTATGTTTTTGCTTGAATGGTTGGAGTGATTGTGATTTTGTTCTTATTAGGGTTTGGTTGTGCAGAGGTGGTGCAGAAGGAAGGAAAGCTTGGGAAAGGTTGGGGAGGCTAGGAGAGGTCCCCAGGGATCCTTAGCATCCGTCCATAGAGGTTCCTCACGTTCAGATGCTCAGCAACCGAGTGTGTGGGCTCCTACAGGATGTCTGCAGGGGATCCTACAGGAAACTCAGGGATTTCTACAGGAAGTCTGTGCAATTCTACAGGATGTTTGACCGCGGAAGTTTTGGGAGATGGTGAAGTGTTTGAGTGGTGTGGGAGGATAAGTGAGATGGAGATGGAGCTGGTGATGGCTCAGGAGCAGAGAAATCAGATGGAGGAAGAGTGCATGCAGTGGTTTGATGGCTTGGAAGGATGGGATCAACGAAAGGTTAAGTAAATGAAGCTAAGTGAATAATGAAAGAGTTGGAAAGTGAACGAACTAAACAGAGGTCGAGTAGATGGCTTTAGGAGAGGTTAAGAAGAAGAAAAAGGAAGTAGAAGGATATGGAGCAGTGTAAATGAAACAAATTGCTTATGAATGTCACCAAAAACGAGAACTCATTAACCTATGCTACCTATGATATAAAATCAATGAACAGCAATGTAAATTGTGAAGGAAACTCGTGCATGGAAGTGAAATGAAGAAGTAATGCTTAAGATCAGAGTGCATGGATGGATCTATGATTAAGGTAACTATGTTGCAGCTTGCATGAACGTAAGAAGACTGCATTTTTTTTGTGTGGTTGGGACAGACTACACCCCAATCTCCAAACAGAGATGGCAGTGAGGTCCTTTCAACCTTTTCTTGTAATTCTGATGAATGCCAAACTTCCTATTCTAATCTAGACTACTGAAAGCACTTGATCCAATAAACTATCCTACTAAAACACAACGAGAAATTCGAATCAGCAAACTGTATTTTTCAGTGCATGTAAAGAAAACGAAATGAAATGCTGAAAGGAAAGACAAGTAACAGTACAAGGAAGAGGAGGTCTATTGCTCTCAGGTTGGGCCCTAACCTGAGAGCTATAGCTCCCTTAAAAGCTCAGAATTAGATCCAAATCTGCTTGCCTTTATTCATGATCAAAAAGTCTAACATCATGCCAAAACTAGCTTACAAAAAGACTAATTGGCTAACCAAATCGACTAACTAGCTAATCCCAAAAATGACTAACTGAAATGAGGTCTTAAGCCCTCTTATTTATACAATTTGAGGATCCAACAGTCCTCCTAAAATTTAGGGACTTGGCTGCCCAAGACTTGTAGTTAACAGCAGTCCAACTTGACTTGCTTGGCTGCCCTTGAGCTGATTGATTCGGTGGCCCTTGAACTCTGAGCTGATGGTGGAGAATTCGAGGTAAGGGCCCATAAATGAGGGGGACACCTTCCTACAAATCCTCTAGCTTGTTCTCCCACGAATTTGGCTGCCAAGTGCTCATTAAGAGCTTCAATTCTGTCTCCAAGTTGACCAAAAAGGCTACACAAAGCACCCATTAGACTTGTTGGCATAATGACTAACCAAATTCACTCTATTAACATAAAAATAATCAAAAACATGCAATAAACAAATGAGAATGGTGGACTAAGTCAAATTAGGAGGTTGAATGAGCCCAAATAATTGTACATTTTTGGGGCTCATCAATATGCAATAAAAAATATGGATGTAACTTAGTTCTAAGTCAAAACATTAAGATCTCAACATATTCCTCAGGGATCCTCCATATGGAACATTGCAAGCAACAATAGAAACATAATCCAACAACATAACTTCTAGGAAATTCATAATGGGAAATTTGATCTCTTCTTCTAGGATTGAAATTGAATCTTGGAATCAATTCCAAAAATTGGCTATTCAAGGTTTTTTGGTTGAATTTAGAATAACAATGATCTCTTAAGGAAAATCTCAAGTAGTTGATTACTAACAACATTCACCTCAACATTATTTAAATTGAAAATGGCTCGCACTAGAATTTTGGTATTCATGACCAAACTCTGTAGCTTGGGAGAATTTTTGGTAATCCCTACAATAAAGGAAAATTGTTATCTTGAAAGAGCAAGACTAAATTTGGTGGGGATGTAGGTCTAGAGGATCCTTCTTAGTCAAATAAGCTTACTCTCTAACAATATACCATATCTCGTTTCCAGAACATAATGTTTGGAAAAAAATTGGGGATAAAAATTGTGGCAGAAGATTGCTCTCTTCCTTTGGCTACTAATGAAAAAGAAAACACTAACATGTGATATAATCATTAAAAAATATTTTGAAGGTCTGTCGATTTGATTTCTCTATCGATCCAACTCGAAAGATTCTAAGCATCTCTTCAATTATTTCCCATTCTCTAATGGGATATGTGCATTATCAACATCTCTCTTTAGGTAATCAAATTGTAAGTAGCACAACATTTGGCTCACAGTTGAACTTTGGAGAAACATGGTTGTCCAAAAACCTATTCTAAATAGAGTATATTACCTCCTCCTAGGGTTCTTTCTTTAGCAAACCTGGAAAGAGTGTAATAGTATAATATTCCAGAGTAAGGCTTCTCCTCTTGAATTTGTGTGGGATAAGATCAAATAAGGCATTAGAAAAATGATACTCCTTCACTTTTGGTCCAATGAGGACTGGAAGGATTCGCTTAGAGATGCCTTGATCCTTTTACATCTCCATCTTTCTCCAATTTCTTTGACCTCTTTCTGACCTACAACTTCCGTCACAATTTCCTCTCCTAACTCCTGATCCCCTCCAGTCCAAGAGTTTATCAAGTTGAAATTTGATGGATCTTGTCAAGGTAAGCCTACTCCTCCAAGATTTATAAGGGAGTTTAGAGATGATAAGGGAAGCATTCTCTTTATTTTAGCTGGTTCCATTGGAATCAATCCAACAATGTAGTTAAATTCTATGCATTAGATAAAGGTCTATTATTTTCCAAACTTAAAAAATTCAACAAATTATATACTGAAAGGGATTCTCAACTGTGATTAATTCCTTCAAATAATAATCAATTGATAATATCCAAAAAAAAATCTCTTGTAGTTGGAAATTTCATCTCTCGATTCTCCTCCCCTCACATGTCCATGGGAAAGGGAAAAAATTAGCAAATCATTTAGACAATTTGGGTTGTTCGAATTTTAAAGCTAGATACACAGCATTATCAGGACTCTCTTCCTCCTTATTTTAGAGGTGAATGTTAATCCATTTCCGATTATGCCATACCTTCCCTTGATTGGGTGAGATGGGATGTAGTTAGGGCATCATCATAGCCCTCAATGGATGAGGGTGATGTGCAACCTTGCAAAACACAAGCTTTAAATGTGGTATGAACTTGACATTAGTGTAGCAACAACATGTGAGTTATCATGGTGTGTTGGTCCATATTTGCAGGAAGTTCACACACAGGGAAGGGAGCTTGTAAGTGGCACCTCCATCCTTCTCGAAGCTGGTTCAGTCCTTGACATTCTTCTCATTTCCTCAGTTGGTTTATGGCTCCAAATGTTCTTTACCAATATATTTGTGTTTCTTTCTCCAACAGTAGGATCATATTCACTTTTTCTCCTTTTGGTTTGCCACAATTTATTAGAGTTGTGGCTGACCTTTTGTGCCTTTGCTATAATTTTGCTCTAGCTTGTCATCCTTGTATTACCTTTTTCCTTGCTATGGTCCTTGTCATTCTTTCCACCTCCGTTTTTTGTGAACACTACAAATTGAGGCATGATTTCGTGCCTTGGCTATTCCTCAACACTCTAACTTTCATCCTCTTGTAGCGTGCATGTTTGCTTGGGTTCCCCAGTTCCACAACCATGGTTAAACAATGATAAATATATAGGCGTGGAAGTAGAAAAAAAGGAGGATTGGGAGGCTCCCGAGATTGCTTGAGGGAAAAGACCACAACTCGTATTTTCAAGGAGAAAATTCCAATTGAGGTTCAAGAGAAGTTGCAGGAGTTTGAAGCTAATGTTGGTTTTGAGAGATGTTGTCTTTCTGATTCAAAAGTGCTTGTAGATATCATAGAATGGGTTCCTAACACAGGGAGTAACCATGGTAGGAAAATCTAGTACAAGTTGACTGTTGACCTCTATTAGAGAATGAAGATGCCACTAGGTAGAGTTTCATGGATAGAAATGATGCCAAGGAAGAGATATTGCTAATGTTGAACAAGATGACGTTCAACTAGAAGGAAATGGGGGCACAACTTAGAAAAATCGAAGCCCATGTTTATCCTACTCCTAGACCAAGTGGCTATAGCTAGGGGAACATCAACCCCATCAAGGTGGATGTCATCTCTACTTCTACCTAGTTTCATGATGAATCTGGTCTCTTTGCTTGTCTGGTTCTATTGTTTTGATAGGATTTTCCCTGTGGGTCAACACAGTCTAGAGTATAGTCCTTTTATAGTATTTTAGGTTTCTACATTATACTCTTTGTTTATGAATATTTGGTCTGGACAATCCCTTTATTTTTGGACCGATTCCTTATTGTTTTTCCAGTGGTCTAGTTTCCCATGTTGTAGGCCAATAGTAGAAAAGGATATGCTGTAGATGTAAATTTTTCTGATTAATGTAATTATCTTACAATAAAAAGGGGAGGAAAATTTACTGAAGTTTATATTTGGGAGTATACTTTCCTATTATTTTATTCATTGCTAACATTCCAAAGAGTATTATCAAAAGGATACAAATAAGTGCTCTAACTTTCTTTGGTTAGGAAGTAAGGAAAATGAGGTATACCCATTGTCAAGTGGTCAAGAATTACCACTTCAAAGGAATATGGTGGATGGGGTTTAAAATATTTACATATCTTTGGATAGGCTTTGGAAACCAAGAGTCTTTGGCAAATGTTGTTTAACAAAGGCTTGTTGGGGAAGGTAATGAAAGCTAAGTACCTAGAGGACAAGGATTCAGAGGCATGGATTAGGCAAATATTTAAATATTTTAGAGGCAGTTTAAATGTATGGAAATGATTAATTAAACCCTTTGATATAGTTGGTTATCTTGGAACATTATAAAAGGCACTTTGGGGAAAAATTAGTGAGGACCCATGGATTGATTGTGGGGGAAATTTATAGACTTTTAGAACCTCTCATGTTGTACCTTCATAACAATGGCATAACTAATCTAGCTTATGTTGAAGGAGAAAAGCTACATTGTGAAGGAATTTAAGTCCAAAAGTTATCTAAAGACATAGGAATGCGGCCTGAGTTGGTAGAGGAAGGGACCCAACTTTATTGGTTCACTTAAACATAGTAACATTTATCTTTCACGCCAAGATGATGAACTTTGTTGGTCTAAAAATGCGATAACATGGATTCTCACTACGAAGTTTGGTTATATAGCTAAAATATCTGATACTATTAGATAAAGAAAGGTCGTGGTGGTAAAAGGTAACATGTAAGTTGAAAGGAAGTGGTGGTAAGGGTAACATGGCATTTATCTTGTCAAATAAAAGTAAAAGTATTTATGGGGCTGACATTGACACACAAAATATTAATATGGGAAAATGGACAATGAAGGGATTGTATTAGGCCTGTATAGTGTTACTAGTGTAAAAATGACAGTGAATTAGTGGATCATATTTTTGTCCATTCCTCTTTTGCCAAAAGTTTTATGGAACAATGTGTTTAAAATATTTAATACCCAGAATCATTGAGCCAATCCTACTTTGTTAGATTGCTTTGAAAGATGGTTGCTTGAAAAAAGTGTTCATTCCTTTAAGTCTTTTCCATGTTATGATTTGTGGGGAATCTCGGTTTCTAGACATTGATTGATGTTTGAAGGTATTGAGCCAAATTTGGGTAGACAATGCTAGTATATTAAAGTTTCTTTTGATGAAGGAAGAAAATATCTTAAGCAATCTATCCCAACTTCATTATATTAACAATGTATAATAAAATAGTCTAGGGCTTTCATATTAGGGATCATGGCCCTCCTACAATCACTGATACAAGGAATACAAACTAGGGTTTGGTGTCAATAACTTTGACCACTAATCTACCCTAAAAAAGACAAAACTTAACCTACTTGTTGATGTAGGGCTCCACAACCCTTTCACTCCACGTGTCCTGAACACATTTGCCTGTCCTTTTTCTCCTAATTTGCAACAACACCAATCTGCATCTATCAATGATCTTGTTCCTTTAGGTCATTGAAAACGACTCCAATCTTCACTCTAGCTGATCATTAGTCCATCAATGAATCTAACTCATAGGGTTTTCTCATGAGTTGTTCACAACTCTATTTGTGAACGAATTCTACATTTCCCACCACTGCTCCTTAGCTACTAGGGATTTATTCCCTCTATTTCCTTCCTATGCTCATCCAATGAGGAAAACTTAGGGAACGTAGGTCTGCCCTCTATCACTGCAAGAGGCCCTTCTCTTCAACAAACTTGGGCTCAATGACTGGTCCACTTGGCTGCCTTCTTTAATCATTCAAAGAGTCAACCCCTGAGCTCTCTTCTTCTACCCTTCTAACAAATTCTCTTTGTCTTTCAAGAGGTTGTACTTAGGGCTTGGATAAAGCCACTACAACCCTCCCAAAACTATTCCATTTGAATACTCCAAATACTATCCTAAAATAGGACAACCATCCACTAGCAAATAATATAAACTCAAGAGGATAACATACCTTTTTTTGCAACCTTCTGCTACTCCTCATGATCTCAAGTTCTATGAAAATATGAGCTTTTTTTAGGGAACAACAACAACTCTAAAATCTTCTCTAAAACTTCCCTTAAGACTTGCGTTCTCATCCAATCATCTGCGTCGTCTTTTACTGTGTTCTCAACCTAGATTAGGCCTCCTCCTATGCCTCTTGACCCTCCCAAAAGTAAATCCATGCACCTGCAATCTACATAGAGATACACAACCCAAAAACAGAGAAGGAAAACACCTTAAGTTTTCACAAGATTTCCTAGACTTCTTCTCCAAATCCTCGACATGCACTCCCAAAGAAACTCGCACCAAACCAATCACAAGAAGATGCAAAACTCATCCTTCTTATCTTCAGTTAGGGCTATTTCAGATCTACAACCAATTCAAATATTTATATTTGTTTTTGTTGCACTTTGAATGTGTAAAATAATCCTCAACATCTCCTCTATTTATATGTTTTTCTAGGGTATGAAACAACTAGCCCTTGGGGGTTTATTTCATGTTGAGCTTGCATGAAACCTTCTTGCAAACTCTCATAAAGGACATAAAAATTTATACCTCAAATTTTACAAGGGATCTCTTGGTGCTTTTTGTTTCCCCTTGCTCCATTAAGGGTTCTCTACAATCTCCAAGTGCCAATTCATCAAAACTCCTCATGGATTCACACCCACAACTTGGGTACTCTTGCCTACAAAGGACTTTGTGGTGCCAAATTCCTCCACAACCTTGTACCCTAGGGTTTGGAGTACCTCCCAAGCTACAAATATCAAAACTCCCTCTTAGTGAGGGAGTTACTTCCAACATTAGGAAGTAACTCATCACCGACAACAACAACCCATCTGGTAGCCACCACTGCAACATACTCTGTAGAATGAACCACACTATCTCAGTAGTGCCTCTGCTTCATCTCATCTAAACCTGAAGACCTAAACACTTCCATAGTGTTTCTCCCTCCGAGTCTACAAAATCTTCATTGGCCCAACCTACTACTAATCTCATGTCCTACAAGGTCAGTTCGAGTTGCAGTCAAACATGTGCTATCATCGCCGCAACCCAATCTTCCAAGAACTCATCCTCCTAGATCAAACACAACATGTGTGTTGTCGATTTTCTAGCAACTCCAGAAAAAGTGCTTCAGGAGATAGGAAAGCTTCCTAGAGACAACCTCAGTTTGAAGGGGGAGACCCGTTCCTAAGACATCTTAAGGAGTGCTTGACCAATTTATAGTAAAGACTTTCAACACTTCAGTTTCTCACGAAAATACAAATGGGTTTGATTTAGAATCATTCATAAAGGTACCAAATAGAAATAAGGTTGTACAAAGAAGTATTCATGGAATAATCTTCAGCTTCAGCTGGCCAAATCAAATTAGGAATATGTAGCGATTTAATTGCTGAAACAGAGATAATGGGAGAAGACAATAGAAGAGGAGTCCATTATATAGATCTTAAGAGCTAAGAATTCCATATATCAAGATTCAGAGAGAGATGAGTGAGGGGAATATATATATGGAATGTTAAGATACATGGAGCATTGTTTAAATATTCAATTCCTACAACAATGCAGGCATTATCCACCAATGTTTTGACTTAAATGAATCTGCATCTGAAGGAAATACATCTAACTACTACTTTACATGTAATCTGAGAAGAACATTTAACACATATGATAATATAAAGAGAGAGGAGCATACTGCAAATCTAAAAAGTTGGAATCACCTGAACTTTGTATTAATCTCTTGAAGAAAACCAACATACAACAAGCTTCAAACATGCCTTTAGGAAAACAGGAAAGGTCCCGTAAGAGAGAAATATTTCCCAAAATTTTGAACCTTTCTTAAGCGTTTCTTCCCCTCTTTATAGGGAGAGGGAGAGCTTGAAAACAATTACAAAAATAGCTTAACCTGAGCTCCAACTGTTTGATCGACTAGCAATCTTAGCGTGCAGGTTATGTCACCTCAAATTATTACAACATAAAGATGTTTTTCTTTAAGACATAATAACAAAACAACAAACTAAAACAAAACATAATACTCATGTGAAATTGAAATGATAGTCATGCGAAAATATCTCCATGCCACTTCCTTGGGTGGCCTCTGGTTCAACCACGTTTCTACCACATTACACCTCATGCCCTCTCGGTCAATTTCTTGTATCCTTTGCCTTAAATTCTTGATTTTCCCACTCCCTGGAGTAGGGAGTGATCAAATATTTATCTCTTGCCACAGGGCAAGAACATAAACCATCAAGGCAAAACTGCATTGCTTGATTGCGTGTGGCTCCATGTTGAGCCATTAAGTCTTTCTGAGACCCATACCTCCATTAAATCCATGAAGATGTGCGAGTGAAGCAATTTAATTCATTTATGTGAGTCATGTAGTCCATGGTTTTGTGTTGCAGCGTCTTTCGTAGGACGGGCCCCTTTTCAATTTCTGACTGCTCCATGCCCTCATTTACTCCCTCAGTTGCCGACCCCTACACCTGCAAAGCCTCGTTTTACATTATCGGAGCGTAACATGCCCTTTGAAATGGTTATACAATTGTATTGGAGCTCGGGTCATTCGGGAACTTTTTGGCAGAAGGTGCTTTATAAATATGTGAACGTTGATCTCCAATCAACCCCTCCTACCTTAGCCCTGAGGGATTTGGTGGAAACTATATGATAAGACATGGAACAGGGGTCGATTCTCTAGAATACTACATTATAACTGGTACTAATGCATAATACATAGGACCATACCACATGTGTGCCTCGACCCCTTTGTAATATCAGAATTCAGAGATTAGGGATTTCTAATCCTTGCCTTTGGTGCACTCTCCTAAAACTTGTGACTCGCCTTATGCCACTTGTCCAACTCGTTTTGGGCCCCATGATAGCAAGATTTTCTTTGATATGCATATCGGAAGAGAACCCGATACACTTTTCTGTGAAATTCTGATATCACACTGTTTTCAATCGCTGATTTTCCATGACCCCCGATATTGTGATCGTTGATATGTGCTTAGTGTCCTTGATGTGTAATTGCCTACATGCAATTGTGATATTGAACCTCTGCTATACAAAGCACCGAATGGAATGCTTCCTGGTCCTCCGATATTGGCCCCAACTGGGGATAGTTCAAAGAGTCAACCCCTGGGCTCTCTTCTTCTATCCTTCTAGTCATGGAGTTGGGTTCTTCTTCCCCATATTGTAGCATCTTAACAAATGACATAGCAAGTTGTATTGGAAACACAAATGCTTTTCCATAGACCAAATCGAAAGGTGATTTATCCATGGATCATTTTGGAGTGATCCTATTTTCCCATAGTGAAAATTTTAGTTGAGAATCCTAGTTCCTTTGACTTTCTGTGATTGTATTCTTCAGGATTCTCACCATTGTCTTGTTGGAAGACTCAACCAACCCATTTCCTTGAGGATAGTAGGTAGTAGAGTGGCCAACTGTGATGTTAAATTTCTGAAAAAAAGGTGTTAAATTTTGTAACTTAAAATCCTGGGTGTTATCCTTCACAATCTTCACAGGACATCCAAACCTGGGCAAGATATTCTCCTCCAAAAATTTCATTACCACAGTGTTAGTTGCGTTCCTGGTTGGGATTTCTTCTACCCAATTTGGTGAAATAATCTGTGGCAGTGAGGATCCACTTGTGTTGGCCGCTAAAAGGAGAGCGTATCTCCCTGATAAAGTCCAATACCCATTACCTGAAGGGTCCTTCTACATAAACAGGAACCAAGGGGAGTGGGGCTAATTTTTTCTTTTCAGCAAACACTTGACATTGCTGACAGGACCTAACATAAGGGTGAACATATCCAAATAGTTTGGGCCAATAGAACCCTACTTTCAATATCTTATGCGCAATGGTCTTCCAATTGTAATTCCCCCCTACAAAGTCCACTATGGAACTCCATCACTATTTGAGTATCTGTCTCAACCAAACACAATAATAGAATTCCCATTGGGTCTTTCCAGTATAGTTTCCCTTTGGATATAACGAACTTATGAGCTTGAGCCCTCAATTCTTTGTACTTGGATTTTTCCATCTTCATTGGGCACCTCAAAAATAGGAGATAGTGGATGATATTTTGATACCAGGCAGAGGTTTCATATTTGATATGAATCTTTTGGACTAAAGTCTTGATCATAGGTTATGTCCCCTCTTCATCTTCTTTTGTTAAAAGGTTGAACCCTAAGGCCTGGCAGTTGGGATAGGATTTTGGCCAACCATTGTCCTTTCACAAGCTTATTGGGCTTTACCTCCATGTCATACTCTTGGATTCTTGCAATCCACTACCTCTTTCATCATCATTGTCCCCTTGCACCAAGATTTCCTTAACAGCTGTTGTTGGGACATAGGCCACGGTGTTTGAATGTAAAAAATAAACTCTAAAATCCTTCAAAGCTTTGACTAGAGCATATGCCTATTTTTCCAATATATTATATTTCAGTTCAACATCCTGCAACACCTGGCTGAAGAAAGCTATAGGCTGCTCATGGCCTTCCTTATTTTTTTGTAGTAACACAACGACTACAATATGAGGGGAGGCAAAAGAAAAGATGTAAAATGGCCTTGAATAGTCCGGGCTGACTAACACCAGAGCCTCTGCAAAAGCTCTCTTGATTCTAGAGAAGGATTCTTAGGAATCTGGGCTCCACTTTACTTCATTCTCCTTCTTCAACATCTCTATAATGCCCCTCACTATCTCCGCATAGCTTGGCACAAATCTCCTTAGAAAATTAATCCTCCCCAAGAAGACTTGGACCTCCTTTTTATTTCTTGGTAAAGAAATATGGCTGATGGCATCCACTCGCTTAGGATCGATCTTCACCCCTTCCCATGCTATGAGATGCCACAATAGTTTTCCTTCGCTCAAAGCGAATTGAGATTTCTTGGGATTTAGAGACAACCCATACTTCCTGCATTTATCAAAGATGAGGTTCAAATGTTCAATTTTCTCCTCATCTATTTTGGAGAAAACAATGATATCATCCAGATAAACCACCAAAAATTTGTCTTTCTCTTCCACAAATTCTATTTCCATTTCCCTCTCGAAAATTGTTCCTGCATTTATTAGGCCGAACGACATCCTTGCATACATGAAAGTCCCCCAAGGTGTAATGAATGCAATCTTTTTCTGATCATCGGGATGCACTACCACTTGATTATACCCGGAAAAACCATGCATCATGGATATCCAAGAAGAGCCAACTACCTTCTATAAAACATGATCCATTTTAGGCAATGAATAATTGTCCTTCAAAGAAGCTCTGTTGAGGTTCTTGAAATCTACACACATTCTTATTTCTCCATTCTTCTTCCTAACAGGAACCCGATTTGCAACCCATTCTGAGTACCTTAGTGGAACAATGATCTTAGCCTGTAATAACTTCTTCACTTCCTTCTTAATGATTGGGAGTAGGAGGGGATTGATCTGTCCGAGTATCTGCTTACAAGGCTTCACATAATTCTTTAAAGGAATCTTGTGTTGAATAACATTTACATCAAAATTTTTCAAATCATCATAAGACCAAGAAAAAAAATCTAATAGGCTTTTAAGAGGTTTAAGTACCTTTGTTTGTATTGATGAGGGATCCCTTTTAACAACTTAATCTGTTAGGCCCCTATACTACTAGTGTAACCCCTTATTGTTATTAGTACAACCCACTTATTATATTGATGTACCCATGTAGTGCCCATATTCTTACTATTGTGCCCCATAGAAGCCCACTATTGTTATTGTTGTGCCCTTACATTATTATTGTTATGTCGGCTCTGATTATGTTATGACCCCTTAGACTCCTATATATAGAAAGGAGGTATTTTCATTTGTATCATCCAAGAATTGTTCATTTATGTAATGTAAAGGAGGTTTCCCCCTCGAAGAGGCTGAATTTTAAGGCGTTGATCTATCTTTTCTATCTTTTTCTTGAGTTGGTTTCATAACATTTTGCATCAGAGCTTTGGATTCTAGGGTTTCGCTACTCCAAACAGGTCATCGTGGCATTTTCGCTATAACTTTTTTTTTCTGCGACGTTTCAAAAACTAAAAAAAAAACCCATTTGAGAAGAAATCGTACTGAATCTCAAGTCCGAAATTTCAGATCTTTTTGCACTATATTTGCGGAGATATGATCTGAGGAAGTTGGTCGTTTTGCAGACTCATGAATTACATTCCAAACAGGGGACCTGGGGAAAATCGTCATAACTTTCTCTCTGAGCATCAGATTGAAATTTTGTAAGAAGGTATAGAAAGAGGAATGACTGTAGTTTCTTTTAGATATTTTTCAGAACCAAAGGTAGAAACAATGATACGTGACACTTCATACAAGTTCGATCTTCTGGAAAGGTCTATAATCAAGTCATCTTGGGAAATTGTGCATAACTCTTTCTTGGAGAATCCAATTTGGATCAGATTGGTGGCATTGGAAAGAGGACACAGAGGGCTACTACAAGTTGCAATTTCAGAACTTAAAGATCCGAAAGTACAGAGTTACAGTTGTTTCAAGATCGAGCTCCTAAAATCAAGAAAAAGCAAGATGAGGAAGTTTGATGGCAAGGATCCGGTAAATTGGATACTTCAGATGGAGCAATATTTTGATCTACATGGTGTACCACTGTTACAAAAGGTATGTTTGCATCTTCATATTTAGAGCCGGAACAATTTTTATGGTATGAAGGACTTTGTTCTCGTAAACAACTTGTTACGTGGTCAATTTTCATGGAGGAAACGATAGCACATTATGAGGATACAAAGAGCAACACCTTCTTTAGAGCAACACCACAACAATTGGAATGAGTAAAAGGGATTTGTGACATAGTGGAAAGAAAAATCATGGAAACCAAGAAGCATACACCTCACAACTATAAATATGGAAGTGTTGTTTCTCCTAGCCTTCTACAACCTACAAGGGTTACACCACAACAATTGGAAGAAAAAAGAGAAAAATGGCTTTGTTACAATTGTGATAGAAAATGCATTAAAGGTCATAAGTGTGTTTAGAAGAAATTATTTTACATAGAATATGAAGAGGAGGAAGAAAAGGATCAAGAAACATCAAAAGAAGAAGATATACGCTAGGATCCCACCCTAGAGAAAGAAGAAATGAATCAGACCATATCTTGTAAAGCATTGACAAGAATTACCAATCCTCAAACTCTCAAGATAGAAGGACATATCGAGAAGAAAAAGTTGCAAGAAGTGAAAGATCACATCGAGAAATAAGAAATGAATCCAACCATATCTTGTAATTCATTGGTCGAAATTACCACTCCTCAAACTATCAAGATAGAAGGACATATCAAGAAGAAAAATGTTCAAGAAGTGAAAGATCACATCGAGCATCAAGAAATGAATCCGACCATATCTTGTAAAGGATTGGAAGAAATTACCACTCCTCAAACTCTAGAGATAGAAGGACATATCAAGAAGAAAAAGGTTCAAGCAGTGAATGATCACATCGAGCATCAACAACAAGTTCTCCAAATTTTAAAGGATAACGCCACTTCGATGCAAAATCAAACGAAACAACTGGTAGATCAACATCGTAGTGAAAAATGTTTTGATGTAGGTGATTTGGTATTTTTACTGCTACATCTCAAGCAAGCTATTTATGAGAAGGAAATGTTGGCAATACTACATGCACTTAAAAAATGGCGACCTTACCGAATGGGAAGACTCTTCAAGGATGAGGAGGTGGAAGCATTGTTTTGTGCTATTTCTATTATCCAACCAGATTGGATAAACGAAGCAAGGGATGAATGGAAGAAGGATGAAGAAGTATGGCCACTTATTCAAAAGTTGCAAAAGATCCCAATTCAAACAATATTCCTAGAAATTGAAGAGGAAGGAAAAATCATATTGGAACCTAGAGCAGTCACAGAAATAAGAACCCAACAACTACGAAATTGATCAATTTCAGAGTATCTCTTCAAGTGGAAGAATTTACCTGCTGAAGATTCCACATGGAAGGACAAGAATTTTATACAGAAGCATCAAAAACTACTCAAGCGTTGAGGACAACTCTTTTTGAAGGAGAGGGGCATGTTAGACCCCTATACTACTAGTGTAACCCCTTATTGTTATTAGTACAACCCACTTATTATATTGATGTACCCATGTAGTGCCCATATTGTTACTATTGTGCCCCATAGAAGCCCACTATTGTTATTATTGTGCCCTTACATTATTATTGTTATGTCGGCTCTGATTATGTTATGACCCCTTAGACTCCTATATATAGAAAGGAGGTCTTTTCATTTGTATCATCCAAGAATTGTTTATTTATGTAATGTAAAGGAGGTTTCCCCCTCGAATAGGCTGAATTTTAAGGCATTGATCTATCTTTTCTATCTTTTTCTTGAGATGGTTTCATAACATAATCATCCGAGGTTCACCCTTTGAGCCTATGTTACAATCCTCCACCTGCTCATCAACTTCCTGTTCGACAAGTTTAGAGGCCACATCGTTAGCTTTGAATAACCTCTCCAGAGGAACTAGACCCTGTGGAATGGAATTTCCCTTCAGTTGCAAAATGCTATGTCATGTGATATTTTCATCCCATGCAATTGGTTGTTCTTCTATTACTTCTTCCTCTTCTTGGTCAATCATAAAGTTTGGGAATTCCCCGATGACTTCCATGAAGCGCTTGATTTTCTCATCATCCTCAAAGACTCGCCAATGTTTCACATTGCCAGACACTGAGGGTTTGTATCTAAATTCAATTTCATACTTGAGGAGTGGATTTTGTGGTGGCTTGAAGTTTCTGGCACCTACAACTAAAGAATCATGCATTTGATTTCCTTCCCTGGGTAAGAATTGGACATTAAAAGCTGATAAGAAGTGGTCGATCAAGTCCCAAACCTCATTTCTGTAAGCCCTTAGTCAAGGGTGCTTGGTTTGGCATTGGTCCTTGATTTGCTTCACTACTAATTCTGAGTCTTCGAATACAGTCAGGTAGTCAATGTTTAGATTCTTGGCTTCTTACAGGCCAAGTAGCAATGCCTCATACTCTACTACATTGTTGGTGGCTTCAAATTCCAGTTTGAAGGAGAGGGGAATTAAGCTACCCTCTGGAGATATCAACAATACCCCTGCTCCATTTCCTTCTTTAGAATTGGCACCATCAAAATAAAGCTTCCATACTTTGCTACAATCTTTGAGTTGTTGGTTTGATTTGACTGCAATATGTACTTATGTTTCTTCTAGAATACAATCATCTTCTTCTAGCATGAAGCAAGAGATGTCCCTTTCTGTCCCATACATAGGAGCATTGTTTGAGAAATCAATTCTTGTGACCGTTTTAATGAATTTGGATTCTCTGTATAGTCTCCTTTCATCTCCACCAAGGATAGGAATGGTAACATAAGTGAGATCCAACTTGATGGACCCTTCGATCTTTGATCCCAAAGACTTGGATAAAATCATACTAAACCTCACAGGGATGTCAACAACTACAATGTCCATCACTACACTTTTTTCTGGGATTTGGGCCAAATTCACCACCAAATGCTTGATCATCCCTAAGCACTTGACCCTCTTAGAGTCAAAATAATAGATATCTTTATATGGTATGGTTATCTCTAGACCCAGTTGCTCCATCACTTATAGTGGCATCAAAGTATGAGAAGCTCTTGAGTCCAACATGCAATTATGGAGCAGGAGGTCATGTACTACCAGAGTGACATAAAAAGGTGAAGTGGAGGGATCTTGAATTTCTACATGAGGTCCAAAGACTACCATTAGCCTTTCTTCTTGTAGGTTTAAACTGTCAAGTGGTTGAGCTAAAGTGAAAGGAAACATGAAATGAGACTTGAGCCTTGTAGGTGGGCTGTTTCAGGAGCTAAGACAATGGCACTGGGATCTTAACTTTCTCAAGCTCTTTCTGAAGGTTAAAGATGGTATGGCTTTTCTCTGCAGTGCTAATTTATACAAGCTCCTTTTCTTTTTCATGGTTGAGTCTAATAGGGGGAGGTGATTTACCTTCTTTGATGACTTCAGGCTTATAGCAATTCGAATCTAAGGACTATTTATTCCTTTGAATAATTGGATCTATAGGCCCTTTCCCCTTGTTAGCCAACTTAGGAGGCTCCTGGGAGGAAGTTCCTTCATTATGATCTTGTCCTCTCGATCTCTTTCTAGATGATCACAGATCATATTTCTTGTGCAATTGAGCTTGCATGAAATCAACAAATTTCTTGCAATAATCATTGATATCGTCATCATTCAGTGTTGCATCAAGCTCCTCCTCCTCTTCATATGTTCTGAGATATTATCCTTCATCGGAGAAAGAGGAATACAAGTTCCCCTGGACATCACTTGTATCTGGTATCAGTTCCTATGGATAATCTTCTATATACAATGGAGGATGAATGTGGTTTTGTTGCTCTTTCCTCTCCCTTTGCATTACATGTAGGGGAGGCCTTCTATATTGGGGATTAAAACCCTGATCAGAGGCTGGGAAGTTCTGTCTTTAAAGGATTTTATTATCCAACTCCATTTTTGTTAGTTTTCTTGACAAGTTCTTTATCAACTTATCCATCTCCTCTATCCTCTGTTCTTGATATTCTCTTCCTTGACTTGAGGAAGATGCCTCCTCTTTCCCCATTTTCCTATCTCCAAAGTCAGTTCTACTTCTTGACTTCCCTGTGGAGGTAAAGTTTGCTTCTACTTCAAGGGCATCGGTTTGGATCTGGTCCAAGGTAGGAGACTTCCTTTCTCTAAGGGTAAAACCGAATTTCGAATCAAAGGCCCCAACAAAGACTTCTCGGGCAACAGCTTGGGGAGGTTTGATTTCAACAGGCAGATTGTTGTAAAGTTTATTAAATCTTTAATGGAATCTAAGATATCCTCACCAGATTTATTCTTGATAGAATTAAACCCAATAAGAATGTATCCATGGTCTCTCTTCTCACCCCATTTCTGCATAAAGGAGTTCTCCATTTCCTCCCAAGTATTAATGGTACAATTTGGCAATGATTTAAACCATTTCCTAACTTCCCCATCCAAATATTGGATGAAAATCCTCAATACTACATCTTGGTGTTCAACATTCAGATTTTCTGCAAAGGCACAGAAAATTTCTATGTGTCTCTATGTTGTTATATCGGCTTCTTCGTTATACCTAGGCAGGAGCTTGAGATAGTCCTGTGGCATGGAATTTAAAGGTTGAGGAAAGTTTAAGGGAGCATATTTGTTTAACAAGAACCCCGGGACAATCATTTGGATCAGAGGTGGTGGTGCTTGATTTATTAGGGGCCCCTGAGCTATGACCAAATGAGGAACAACTGATTGAGCGTGAAATGAGAAACTGTTAATACTGCTGGTAGGGCTACTTTGGCGTTTATCTTTTATCCCCTCGGCTTCTTTTTTGACCTCTAGGGACGCGGTATTGAGTATATGACCACTTTCTGGAGGATATACCAAGGCTCTTAGAGTCTTAAGGAAATTCAGAACAATGAATTACAACCTTTTATGAACTGGATGAGGAGGTTTCAGGAAATGAAGAGACAATATCATCAATATTTGGAGTCTTTTCTTTCTTAGTCCTTCTGGATATTAGCTTCTCTGGATCAGATACAACAAACATTCTTTGTTGAGAGGGGTTTGAACGGGTATGGGGCCTCTTAGAAGCCAAAATGATCAAATAAGAATACATCCAGTGGAGTTGCCAAGGTGTTTCTAAATAAATTCAGAGTGGAGTCGTCAAGGTGAGGGATCTTCAAACCACACTTCCCTTGCTCACCTAACAGAGGGAATGCAAAGATTTGTCGTACCCGAGGAAAAATATTCTAATCCGTTCCCCAACAATGACACCAAAAAGATGTTGTCACTTTTTCTAGCACCTATAGCACAAATTCTTCAGGAGATAGGAAATCTTCCTAGAGACAACCTTGGGTTGAAGGGGGAGACCAGTGCCAAGGACATCTTAAGGAGTGCTTGAAAAATTTATAGTAAAGGCTTTCAACACTTCGTTTTGTCACAAAAATATAGATGGGCTTGATTAAGAAGCATTCATAAAGGTACCAAATAGAAAGCAGGTTGTACAAAGGAGTATTCATGGAATAATATTCAACTTCAGCTGGCCAAATCAAATTAGGAATATGCAACGATTTAATTTTTAAAACATAGATAATGGGAGAAGACAGTAGAAGAGGAGCCCATTATACAGAGCCTAATAGCTAAGAATTCCATATATCAAGACTCAGAGAGAAATGAGTGAGGGGAATATCTATGGAATGCTAAGATACATGGAGCGTTGTTTAAAGATTCAAGTCCTCCAACAATGCAGGCATTATCCACCACTGTTTTGACTTAAATGAATCTGCATCTGAAGGAAATGCATCTAGCTGCTACTTTACATGTAATTTGAGAAGAAAATTTAACACATATGATAATATAGAGAGAGAGGAACATACTGCAAATCTAAAAAGTTGGAATCACCTGAACTTTGTATTAATCTCTTGAAGAAAACCAACATACAACAAGCTTCAGATATGCCTTTAGAAAAATAGGAAAGGTCCTGTAAGAGATAAATCTTTCCCAAAATTTTGAACCTTTCTTAAGTGTTTCTTCCCCTCTTTTATAAGGAGAGGGCGAGCTTGAAAACAATTACAAAAATAGCTCAACCTGAGCTCTAGCTGTCTGATTGACTAGCTCTCTCAGCGTGCAGGCTCTGTCACCTCAAATTATTACAATGGAAAGACGTTTTTCTTTAAAACATAATAACAAAACAACAAACTAAAATAAAATAGAATAATCATGTGAAATTGAAATGATAGTCCTATGAAAATATCTCCACGCCACTTCCTTGTGTGGCCTCTGGTCCAATCATGTTTCTGCCACATTACACCTCATGCCCTCTCAACCCGTTTCATATCGCCTTCACCTTAAATGCTCGATTTTCCCACTCTTTGAAGCTCAGAGCGATCAATTATCAATCTCTTGCCATAGGGCAGGAACATAGACCATCAAGGCAACACTGCATTTCCCAATTGCGTGAGGCTCCATGTTGAGCCATTAAGTCTTTCTGAGCCCCATACCTCCCTTAACTCCCTGAAGATGTGCAAGTGGAGAAGTTTAATTCATTTATGCTTGTCATGTAGTCCTTGGTTTCTTGTTGCAGAGTATTTCGCATGACAAGCCCTTTTTCAATTTTTCATTGCTCCATGCCCTCATTTACTCCCTTAGTTGCCAACCCCTACGCCTTTAAAGCCATGTTTTACATTACCAGAGCATAACATGCCCTTTGAAATGGTTATACAATTATATCATAGCTCGGGCCGTTCGAGAACTTTTAGGCTGAACGTGCTTTATAAATCTGTAAACGGCGATCTCCGATCGACCCCTCCTGCCTTAGCCCTGGGCGATTTGGTGGAAACTATACATTAGGAGCATGGAACAGGGGCCGATTCTTTAGAATACTGCATTATAACTAGTCCTAATGCATAATACATAGAACCATACCACATGTGTGCCTGGGCCCCGTTGTAATAATGGAATTCGGAGACTAGAGACTTCTAATCCTTGCCTTTGGTGCACTCTCCCAAAACTTGCGATTTGCCTTATGCCACCCGTCCACCTCATTTTGGGCCCCACGATATCGAGATTTTCTCCAATAGGCATATCGGAAGGAACCTGATACACTCTTCTGTGAAATGCCGATATTGCACTGTTTGGGATTCCCAATTTTCCATGACCCCCAATATTGCAATCGCCAATACACACTTAGTGTCCCTAATGTGTAATTGCTAATGTGCGATTTGCAATATCAGACCTCTGATATATGAAGCGTCGAATTCCATGCTGCTTGATCCTCCGATATTGCGAGACCTCAGATATTGTGGGACCTCTGATATTGCTATTACTGATTTACCATATGCCTCTGCTTCTAATTGCCGATTGGACACATGGCAGATGGACACGAACTCAAACTTAGAAATTTTCAAGTTTTCCCTTTGTCTTTTGGTTTTGAGAGGCATAACTTCAATCTACTCTAACTTTTGATTCCTGAGTCCATTTGGGGAGTTCCATATACTGTTAGAAATCTAATTCCAAACACTATCTAATGAAGGGGGTTTGATTTAGCTTTGAGTGCTTATGAGGCTTGGAAGATGGCTACAAATGTTTCCGCTCTTATGCATCCTTATGACAGATGAAAACAAATTTTGCAGAAGGTGACAACAACATGCACATCCCTCCAATCTTGAATATGCAACATCACTACCCAAAGAACCTCCAATCTCGAATACGCAACATCACTACCCAAAGAAGAAACTAGCCTGCCAACATCCTATCCATCACATGAAGCAACCTCGATCATAACAATCTCGTCCATGCCAAAACGATCCTTGAGTAGTCCCAATGACTCAAAAGAAGTCCATGATCAACAACCTGCCACAAAACAAATTGTTGTTCACCAAGTTCTCCACCAATCCACCAGAACTCCTAGCATATCTCGCTGCCAAGCCAGTAAAGACCACATCTCCATGTCTTCAGTTAAAACCTTTGCTCCATGATCTAGACAATCTAACTCCCTTTGAGCTGCTTCCTTGTGCATATTTTGGTTCACTGTCCCTTCAAAGTAGCTCTAATACCATGTTGGTTTTCCACGACACTAGAGAATCTTGGTTAGGGGCTTAAAATATCTAACACAACCAACTCAAATGCCACAACAAACTACTTTGCACAATGAAATAAATACAACAATAAATCAACATGTGCACAAATATACAACTTTTTAGAATTTTTCAATAACCCAACATCATTATATTAACAATGTACAATACAACAATCTAGGGCTCGCATACCAGGGATCATGACCCTCATACAATAACTGATACAACTAAGTTGCACGAAACGGGGAAACAGGTACAGGTTTCCGAAATGGGCACGGGTATGAAACGTGACCCCCCCCCCACCCAAATTTTGGAAACGGGGAAACATGATATATATATATAGATATATATATATAGATATATATATATATATAGATATATATATATATATATATATATATATATATATATATATAGATATATATATATATATATATATATATATATATATATATATATATATATATATATATATATATATCTTAGATTTTAGGACATTTAAGAAATGTTATGTGCAATCATAAAGCATACATGATACATCATAATTTATTACATTTAAATTTTAAACATTATGATTAAATTTACATCACATTTACTCATGAATGATCACATAATGAAAATAGCAATATGGGAATATCCAAAATCAACCTTTGTTATATATCCAAATCTCAAAATCTGCCTTGATTATATATATGAGGCTGCAAGAACTATAAAGACAAAATACCATTGCTCTCTTTCTCTTTTCTCCTTTGCTAAAATCGTCTGTCTCCAAGAGAAGCGACTTGCTCAATTGTATGATGAGGAAATGACGCAAGAGTCTTTTTATAGCTTGAGAGAGGCATCTAGAAGCGTCCACAAGATATTTTATTCGCCCAATAAAAAATTAGAACCGAAAAAACAAAAAAAATCACAATATGATGTGGAAATTTTCTTGTATAGCTTAGAAACTCGTTTTTGTCCGCACTAGCCACGTTTCCCTAGCATGAAACATGCCAGTATAGCCGGAAACTCGTTTCCAGGTTGTAAGGTACACGTTTCCGCGTTTCCGTTTCGTTTCCTGGTTGAAACGGACCTGGGGGCAATGTTTCCTGCAACATAGTGATACAAGGAATACAAACTAGGGTTTGGTGTCAACAACTTCGACCACCAATCTACCCTGAACAAGACAACACTTGACCTACTTGCTGATGTAGCACTCCGCAACCCCTTTAGTCCACGTGTACTGAACACATCTGCTGGTCCTTTTGCTCCTGATCTATAGCAACACCAATCCGCCTGTATCAATGATCCTGCTCCTTTAGGTCACTAAACACAGCTCCAATCTGCTCTCTAGCTGATCATTAGTCCATCAATGAATCCAAATCATAGGGTCTTCTTGTGAGTTGTTCACAACTCCGTTTGTGAACAACTCCTAGACTGCCCATTGCTGCTCCTTAGCTCTTAGGGACTTCTTCCCTCTATTTCCTTCCTGTGCTGCTCCAATGAGGCAAACTTAGGGCACGAAGGGCTGCCCTCTATCACTGCAAGATGTCCTTCTCTTCAACAAAATTGGCTCAATGACCGGTCCACTTGGATGCCTTTCTTAGTCCTTGAAAGAGTCAACCCTTGACCTCTCTTCTTCTGCCCTTCTAATAACTGCTCTTTGTCCTCCAAGAGGCTTTACTTAGGGCTTGGAGCAAGCCACTACGACCCTCTTAAAACTGTTCCTTTTGAATGTTCCAAATACCGTCGTAAACTAGGACAACCATCCACTAGCAAACAGCATCAACTCAAGAGGATAACATACCTTGTTCTGAATCCTTCTGCTGCTCCTCTTGACCTCGGGATCTGTGCAAATCTGATCTTTGGTTAGGGCACAACAACAGCCCTAAAATCTGCTCCAAAGCTTCCCTTAAGACCTGCTTTCTCCTCCAATCATCTGCACTGTCCTTTACTGTGTTTGCAGCCTCGATTAGGCCTCCTCCTAGGCCTCTTGACCCTCCCAAAAGGCAAGCCATCGACCTGCAATCTACACAGAGATCTGTGACCCAAAAACAGAGAAGAAAAACACCTTAACGCTGCACAAGTCTGCCCAAACTTCTCCAAATCCTCGGCCTGCACTCCCAAAGAAACTTGCACCAAACCAGTCACAAGAAGATACAAAACTCGTCCTTCTTATCTTTGGTTATGGCTACTTCAGATCTGCTGCCAATTCAGAGATTTATCTTTGATGTTGTTGCACTTTGGATGTGTCAAATAACCCTCAATGTCTCCTTTATTTATATGATTTTTTATGGTGTGCAACAACCAGCCCCTGAGGGCTTATTTCATATTTAGCCTACATGAAACCTTCTTGCAAACCCACATAAAGCACATAGAAATTCGTATCTCAGCTTTGACAAGGGCTGTCTTGGTGCTTTTTGTTGCCCCTTGCTCCATTGAGAGTGCTCTACAATCTCCAAGTGCCAACTCATCAAAACTCCTCATGGATTCACACCCACAACTTTGTGTGCAAAGCCCACAGCTTGGGTACTCTTGCCCACAAATTCCTGTGGTGCCAAATTCCTCCACAACCCTGTACCCTAGGGTTTGGAGTACTCCCAAGCTACAAAGCTCAACACCATTCTCTTTCCTAATAACTCTCATCACTTTACTATGAAGTATGGCACTAGAATTGGCTCTAATAATAGAGCTGAACTGTTTGCACTTTGGGTTTTACTAATGATTGAATTGGAACACAAGGTGGAAAGGATCCAGACTCCAGATGATCCTAAGCTCATAATTGACCGATTAAATGGTAAGAGAAATATCACTAATCTGATATGAGGGCCTATCTTGAACAGAGTTCAAGTATTGAGAAGTGATTTTGAAGAAATTTCCTTTACTCATATTTACAGGGAATTCAGCCACAGAGTAGATACTCTTTCAAAGGAGGCTTTGACTGTTAAAGAGGGTGGATTGATTGAGCAAGAGTTCAGAGATAACTCCCCTCAGGAAGAAGTACATAAAGTTCTTTGATGGACAATATGGTTGTTTCTTTTTGTAATAATCTTGTGTACAACCTACAGAATGAACTATTAAGGTTTTGGTTTGTCTTAGTCATTTCGTTGGAATGTTTTGATCAGTCAAAAAAGTTGTTTAAAGATGAATTGTAAGGCAGAGTTACAAGTAGCAATAGTTTCTTATAGTCTGGGGCCAGAGGACAACTTATGTGTATTTTATTTCTTCTTGAAATATCATATACTAAGATTTGTTAGTTCAGAGAAAAAAATATCTGCACCAGTTTTTTATGCAATTTAAGATTTACAATGTTTTTGTTTAATTATCTCTTCATGCTGAATTCAGGACTTTTATGCAGTTAGATATTTGCACCAATTTTTCATGCAGTTAAAAGATTTATACTGGTTTTAAGTGCTTAATACATTTGGGGTTAAATTAAATCTACTCAAAAGTTTTATGCCAGTCCAAGTTACATCTCTATGTTAATGATGATTATACTAGCTCTCCCACGAACTCAACTTCCTCACCGGAGTAAAAAAGTATCCCAAACCTGATTTCAAACATCATTGCAAGTTGAATTGAATGTAATGATATTAGTTACAGGAAAGCAGGCTTACCAGAGGCTAGTTCAAATGGATTCAAATATGGTTGCTGTTGGAATGACTGACTGTAGAAGCCTGGAGCAGAGTTTGGATTGAAGTACATGTCCATGCCTATTGGATCAGGGTATGGACACAGAGAATCGTACCGTATAACAAATCCTTCTCTCTTTCTAAGCAGACTGTACTGAAACAAAAACTGTTTTACATATTCTGTGTTTGCCATTGCAAACCTGTATGGAAGAAATAACCAGCAAATTAATTGTACCTTTAAAAGCAAGAAGCTCTATAGGTAAAAGATGAATCCCCGTAAACAAGTATAAAGTAGTAATGATGCATCGAATATTAAATGAGCCCAAGTTTGCACTTCAATATTGAGATCAAATATTATACCAGACTTTTCAATCAGATTGAAATTTATACTAAGAATGTTCAGATTTCCCTGTTTTCTTTTCAGTGTTCAATAGGTATAAGGGAATGGATTTATGTTAGTTACATAATTTATTATGAATGTTTCTATTACTTGAAATGAAAATGGACCTATATCAATCATTAATTGCATAGATTATTATGATAAAAAAAATTCACTTACTCTACAGTCTGTGGTTCTAAATTAGAAGGCATTCCTGTCATGGAGCAACGAGTATGCATAACCGCATGATAGAACTGTCCATTTCTTCCATGGATCTCAAGTTTTGTGTCTTGAATTCCTGAAAAGATTAAGCATATATTGCGTTATTTGTAAGGTTTTGATATTAATGGCAAATGTAAGGGAATTTTCATTTATTGAGTCGTTATTTATTTATTTTTTTTCTAAAAAAAAAACATGATTTTATATATGTATAGAAAATCAGTACATCCATAATTTATTTTCGTTTTCTTTTTAGAAATTGGAATGTATAAAACACAAGGACTCAATAACAGCAAAAATTGACCTAAACTCCCAGCATTTTATTTATCAACACACTAGACAACCAAACTATAAAGCAAATGTTTACATATGACACAACCCTGATAAAAATAAATAATCATAACCAAAAACTCAGGAAATGTGCACAGTGCCTTCCTCTGTCACCAAACCATCCTCTGTAAAGCTAAAAGCTTTGTTCGTTACAGTGGATGAGACCAGCAGCAGCTTTGAGGTCCCTTTTGGAGAGGCCATCCGCAAGTATATATGTTGAAAAGAAACGGTCTGAAATTTTACTCTGATAGTGGAGGGTGCTTTATTTACAATCTAATAAAATTATGAATAAAACTATTTATAATTATCTGAAGAATTGAGATTAGTAAATATAAAAAGATAACATAAAAGTATTTGTATTTTACTTTTGTATTATTTCTTTATAAATATTAAGTTGAAATAAATTTATATTAATTTGTATAATATAATTAAATTTAATAATTAAAAATATATTTTCTAAAATCAAATTTTTATTATTGTTTTATAAATATTAAGTTAAAATAAATTTATATTAATTTGTATAATATTATTAAATTTAATAATTAAAAACATAATTTCATAAAATTTAAATTGATTTAGAAAAGGGAAAAATATATTATAAATTTTTAAAAACTAAATTTTCAAAAAAAACTACAATTTCCACTTAAAACAAAGAAAAAAATAGGAAAAAAAAAAAAGATTACAAATTTCAGCTCAAGATAGAATAATAAATTGTAAGCTTAAATTTAAATTAAAAGGGAACTAATAAATTAAGAGACAATATCTTTAACTAAGGCGGGGATGAAATATTGTATATTTATAAATTTATTTATATGAATATGTAGAGAATTCTTATCTTATAAAAGGTTATTATATATATATTTTTAGATTTAATTATTATTATTGTAGTTTTGTCAATATTAAATATCTATCTTGGAGAATTTTTAGTTGGTTGTTAAAATTGTAATGTTTTTTTGTTAAGGTATCGTTAGCATAAAGGAGATGAGTTATGAAACCTTCAATTTAAGAGGAACTATTACCTCTTCCAGCCTCTTCCATAGATTTGTCATAGGAAGAGTGTCAAATGTGTGCTTTTTTGAAGTAAAAAAAACAACAAAATAAATCAACAATTTTAAGAGACAATATATTTAAATAGGGCGAGGATGAAATATTATATATTTAAGGCACAATATCTTTAAATAGGGTGGGGATGAAATATTATACATTTATAAATTTATTTATATGAATATGTAGAGAATTCTTATCTTATAAAATGTTATTATATATAATTTTTTTGGATTTAATTATCTTTTTGTAGTTTTGTCAATATTAAATATCTATCTTGGAGAATTTTTAGTTGGTTGTTAAGATTGTAATGCCTTTTTGTTAAGATATCGTTAGCATAAAGGAGAAGAGTTATGAAACCTTCAATTTAAGAGGAACTATTACCTCTTCCAGCCTCTTCCATAAATTTGTCATAGGAAGAGTGTCAAATGTATGCTTTTCTAAAGTAAAAAAAAACAACAAAATAAATCAACAATATTAAGAGACAATATCTTTAAATAGGGCGAGGATGAAATATTATATATATATATATATATATATATATATATATATAGGATTTAATTATCAGTATTGTAGTTTTGTCAATATTAAATATCTATCTTGGAGAATTTTTAGTTGGTTGTTAAGATTGTAATGCTTTTTTGTTAAGATATCATTAGCATAAAGGAGAAGAGTTATGAAACCTTCAATTTAAGAGGAACTATTACCTCTTGAGTGTCAAATATATGCTTTTCTAAAGTAAAAATAAAAATAAAAAAAATAAATCAATTTCATTATTCTCAGTTTTAAAGATAGAAGCAATGAGGTTTTGACATGGAAGGCTAGGGAATGGAAGGCTTAGGAAAGCCTTGTTTCATTGCCAAATTAAAATGTTTTTCTAAAGTCAACGAAACAACAAAAGAAATCAATTTGGTCCTTATAATAAAAGAGAATATTTGTATCCTCAGTTATAGGAGCAATGAGGTTTTGACATGGAAGGCTAGGGAATGGAAGGCTTAGGAAATCCTTGTTTCATTGTCAAATTAAAATGTTTTTCTAAAGTCAACGAAACAACAAAAGAAATCAATTTGGTCCTTATAATAAAAGAGAATATTTTTATCCTCAGTTTTAAAGATAGGAGGAATGAGGTTTTGACATGGAAGGCTAGGGAATGGAAGGCTTAGGAAAGCCTTGTTTCATTGCCAAATTAAAATGTTTTTCTAAAGTCAACAAAACAACAAAAGAAATCAATTTTATTATTGTTTCATTGTCAAATTAAAATGTTTTTCTGAAGTCAACCAAACAACAAAACAAATCAATTTTATTATTGCAATATTCCTAATGGTCCTTATAATAAGAGAGAATACTTTTATCCTCGGTTTTAAAGATTTGAGCAATGAGGCTTCACATGGAAGGCTAGGGAATAGAAAGCTTAGGAAAGCCTTGTTTCATTGCCAAATTAAAGAGTTTGTGCATATGAGGAATAATGATAAATATTCAACTTGGTAGCCTTTAATATCTTTAACTTTTCCATTAGCAAATTGCCAAATCCCAAACTCAATGTCTTCTAAATAAGAAATTATATCATCATCTAAAATAAAAATTCAAAATATATCTATAATATTATGTCTTCCAAAAAATACCATCATCTATATAGAACTTCAAAATAGTGTTATTCCCCACGTTTTTGAAATAAAGATTCTAGTTTTTCAAAGGAACCCATTATGTTTTTTTAATTTTGGGAATTAGAATATTTCTTCAAAATTTCTAAGATCAAATTTAGATAAATATCATATATCAATTTATTATTTTAAATTTTAATTTATAAAATTGTAATTTAACAACTCAAACTTAGAATTGTGAAAATGCATGCATATAAATAATTTATTTCAAGGTGGGGATCAGAGCCAACCATTAGAGTGAATAATGCGACGGTAAATCTGGCAAGACCCGCACTGCATCTCGTTCAGAGGAGGCCAATTGATCTGAATATCATTGTAGAAGGGATTCTGTTCTATGGGCACAGTACCAAAAGAATTCTCCAAAGGATAAGGCTGAACATAAGCCTGATCTTCCAGGTCTGTGAATCCATCTGAATCAAAATTATTCCGTGTGAAGGGCACAGGAGGGAACTGCACTTCCAGAGAGTCCGAATTGACAGGGACAGTTCCTGAGACCTGCACTTCCAGAGAGTCTGTGTGGACAGGGACAATTGCTGAAGAAGTAGAAGCAGGGCAGCCATTATCATCAATTGGGGGCGTTACATTATCGTTCATACAGAGCTTGGAGGGAGAAAGGAGTATATTATCTTCATCTCCACCATTGTCGAGCAGGGGAAAGGACTCTGTCTCATTAAGTCCAAAATCAAACATGTCCACATTGAACATGTCATCCACATTCCCATTGTTGGCCTCAAAGAACTCGTTGCTAATATTCTCAGTCTCAGGCTTGACCTGAGCCTCCAGTGGTGGCAATTGCAGTGGCCCCTGCTCTTCTTTTTCTCCCAACATGGCAGAGAAATCAATGTTATGGGAATCGATGTCGTCCTGGTCGAGAGAACCCTCAAACACTGTACTGTTGAAGTTGTTCTGAAACTGTATGTCTCCATTTGGGACTACTTCTGCAGCCATATTTGAATGGAGTTAGACTTCTGTAATCTGATATGAATTTGCATCTATGTAAGGAGAGACGGTAGGAGAGAGCCTCCCAGTCTGCGTAGACCTTCGTGAAGGAAAATCACAGAGTGGGAGGCTGCTGTATGTGTCCTTGCCTCCTCCTGATTTAGTCTTTGTTGCCAAGGGAAAGCAGGATTTGTGGTTGTGGCCATCTTCATGGTTATGTGACTGGATTTTTCAGTTATGACAGTTTGCTTTTGTTATTTTATTTTCCTATTTTAATGTTTTTCGGTGATGTATTTGAATATGTTTAAATGGTAAAAATTTATTCATAAAAAAATACAAATTTAAATTTAAATTATTTATAAGCCAGAAATCATTATACCAATATAGCATTATAATTCATTGTCATTAATAAAGATTTAAACTTACATAAAAAACACTAACCATTTTATCCAACCACCTACAGTAATTCCAACTATTAAATAAAATAATACACCTTATATTATTATTATTACACAGATTTCCTACTTCAATAAATAACGAGTAATCCCATTTCCCTAAATTTTCACACCTTTTATTACTAACCTATGTTTTATTACCGATTTATGTCTTATGTTATTATTACACATACTTCCTACTTCAACAAAGAACTAATAATCCTATTTCCCTAAATTTTCAGCCATATTATTACTAATTTATACTCTATTTCTACTGATTTATGCTGTATGTTATTATTATAATACCTATTTCCTACTTAAATAAATAAGTATTAATACTATTTCCCTAAATTTTCAGATCTTTTATTACCAACTTATGTATTATTATCCTTTTATGTTTTATATTACCAACTTATGTATTATTATCCTTTTATGTTTTATAATATATATTGTGAACATGATATCCTTCTAAGACTGATTTATGTTTCATAGTAGAATATTGTGCATATATTTTCACCCATACCATGATATGGTATAACCCTAAGTAGCTAATTGTGTTTAGATAAACATTTTCAAGTTTAGAATAAAGGTGTAATTTGTATTATAAAATGATAGTTTTTTAAAATAATAATATGAAATATATTTTTAAATGATTTAATAAGTTTAATATGAAATAGATATTTAATTTATGTACGATATGTTTGTAAAAGATTTATATAATAAAATATAAATATTTTAAAAATATTAAAGGATTTGATTTTTTTTCTTTGGATGTTTGATAGATTAAGATTGAAATAAATTTAATAGTAAGAATAACAAAATAGAATGGAAAAATTCTTTGTGTTATAAAATGTGTGCAATTTGTACATTTTTGTGAAAATTAATTGAGGTTAAAAAGATCTATGTATCATACATTTTTTCTTTTTAATAAATTTAATATGAAATAGATGTTTGATTTACCTATCATATTTTGTAAAAGATTCACATAATAAAATAGATAAAATATAAATATTATAAAAATATTAAAGGATTTGAGTTTTTTTCCATAGATTAAGATTGGAATTGATTTAATAGTAAGAATAACAAAATAGAATGGAAAAATTGTTTGTGTTATAAAAATGTGTGCAATTTGTATAACATCTTTAGTGAAAATCAATTGAGGTCAAAGAGATCTATGTGTCATACATGGAGAATTTTAGGGGCTAATATTCGTAGGTGGGTTTATTTTCCATGCTTTTCCCAAAAAAATTGATTCGCCAAATTTCCATTTTCTCTAAAATTTATTCGCCCACGTTTTATAGTATACAATTATTTTACCTTATAAATTGATAAAAATTTATAGAGAAACATATGAAATCATTAGAAATTTGATATTTTCACAAAAATATATCCAAACATTTTACACTTGTCATGTTAGGGACTAGTAAGATTCGCCAAGGTTTCTAAACATCAAGAAAAATTTCCTTCCTTAAAATTTTCCTTGGTTTCATACAGTGTCTTGTTTGCAATCATTTTTCTTTATCTTCTAACATCATTACCTCGATTGAAAAATATTTCTTTGTACACTTTCACTCCACTAGAACCGCACTTCCATGTGCCCCTTCATCTCAAACCTTAATTAGCCTCATTGAAACTTGACCCACAAACCTCTCACTTGTTATTCACCTAAGCTGAACACTTTGCTCATGTTTCTACTATAAGTAATGCCATATCTTTGAATTTATTTTTGAAAATATTGTTAAATACATGTCGTAGATATGCAAAATACATATGCAATAAGTTATGTGTGTGTGTCTCTATTGTATATATAAACTTTGAAAAATAAGCATGTATGTAATTTGCATTTACCCAAAACTGTCCAGATTAAATCAAGGGTGTGATTGATATGGTTAGAATCCTTAATCTTATCTTTGATTACACCCATATGGCCTTGATAAAACTCTCAATTCCTCCTAAGAGTCTAAATTCCTTAATTGAATTGTAGCTTAAAAGTACATGCACGGTAAGGAAACTCATTTTGTTCAAAGGAATTATTAATTTGACGACATAAAATTTTGGAAAAAATGCCAACAAAAAAATGTTCAAGAAAGAAATTATTCCTTGTTTACTTATTGACTTAGATTATATTGGTAAGTGATTACATTTGATTTCACTTTCCATTTGTTATTGATATTACAACTTGGTGTGATAACTCCTGACAGTGAAACTAGAGAATGGGAGAGAGCCGCAGAGGGTTCTAGGGTTTAACTAAGAGAGTGACAGAGGGCAACAGGTACCCATGGAGGCACATGGAGGAGGGAGCTCCACTCCCTCCTATAGTAATGTGGTTTCAAACAGAGGAAGAGGAGGGAATAAGAACAAGCCTCCATAACCCTTGGAGTTCAAGACAAAAAACACTGAAACTCAGAAGGCAGAAGGCAACAAAACCCTCACAGATCAAGGGACCCATGAAGAAGACCGACAGGAGGAGAAAGCGGAAGACAGAGGTCAGGGAATAGAGAATAGAGCCAAGATGGGGCCCTGTAAACCCAAGACCATAACTAAACCTCAGGTTATTCTGAATGATCCAACTCTGCAAGCGCACAGGGATCACATGGCAAACTATGCCATCATATGCAAATTTATGGGAATCTGGCCGTCAGAGAAAGCATTGTACACCTGGATAAAATACAACTGGAAACCAAAGGGGGAGTTAAATATACATCTTGGATCCAAAGGTTTTTTTACAGTGGTGTTCACGAACATGGAAGACAGAGATAGGATTTTTGAAGGAGGACCATACTTCTTTGCAGCTGTTGGTCTCTATATGCAGCCATGGATGATGAACTTTGTGCCAGAACGAGAAACCTTCACTTCGGTACCGGTATGGATTAGACTCTACTCCTTACCTTTAGATTACTGGATTCCAGAGTCTTTAAAAGCTATAGGCAATAAATTAGGTCATTTCTTAAAAATTTCAGAGGCAACTCTACGGGGAAAATATACCTCCTATGCCAGTATATGTGTGGATATGGACCTATAAGGAGCCCTTCCAGATGAGGTCATTCTAGAAGTCTATGACGAGGACTTGGTTCAAACAGTTGACTATGAACATATCCTGTTCAGATGTCACAAATGTCATGAGCATGGACACCTATCTAGAGATTGTCCTTTTAATAGAAGGGAGGAATACCTAAACACCAGCAAAGGGAAAGATCAGACAGGTTTCACCAAAGTAGGAGGAAAAGGAAAAGGAGGGGGAAGGAAGACACAAGAGAAACCTATTGCGAATGATAACAAAACAAGAAGTTACAACAATTTTGAGATCTTAGGAGAAAAAGAAGTAGATGGAGGTGATCAAGAGAGTACAGAGAATCAGTCAGCAAGGGGGAAAGGAAAAGAGACCAGCATGGAGTTCACTCAGGAACAGAATGAACACACAACGGACCCTTTGAGTACCATGGAAATAGAAAAATACCAGGAAATGACTCAAAGTGAAAGTGGTACAGAGGACTAAGACTTGCAGGAGATCCTGGAAAGGGAGAACCTAGAGCTGGAAAAATTTCTAGAACAAGGAGGAAACCTGGGAATAAACTCCATCCCTCAGGAGGATGTGGACAAGGTACAATAGATATTCCTTAACAAGTCACATCAAACAGCTGCAGGAGTCAAAAGAGGACATGATAACCAGGAAAATAAAGGGACTTCCTCAATAGGATTAATAATAGGAAAACTAACAAAAATTCCAGGCAAGAGGAGGGGAAGAAAAAGACAGAAAGAACTACTACTGGAGTGTGGCAAACTCATGATTGACGTAGGAAGGATGAAAGACCTTTCTAGTTACTCCTTTAAAACCCCACCTCAATGAAAATCACAAACTGGAACATTAGAGGGCTAGGGAGTAGAAGAAAACAGAGGAATCTAGGTAACAGGATCAGAGAGGAAAAACTTGACATAGTATTCATACAGGAAACAAAATTCTCAGTGGGGAAGATCTGCAAAAAACATAGCAAATGGTTAAATAGATATGAATACCTTGAAGTTAAGGCAAATAAATCTGCTGGTGGCATTCTCACTCTATGGGATCCATAGAAATTTGGTGTGATTGATGCAGAGGCATCCAGACATCACCTTTCTCTGATTTTCCAACCGGTGGGTGACAAAAAATGTTACATGATCACCAATGTCTATGGTCCGCAACCAATGGAGGACAAACTTCGACTCCTCACAACACTGGAGGATATGAAGAAGAGATACCCAGCTCTACCCTGGATTCTTGGAGGTGATTTTAACATGACAAAATCACTCATGGAGAAGAAAGGCGAAACTAGAACACTTGGTAGAGATTCAGTTGCCTTCTAGAACTTCACCACCAATATGAAATTGGTAGATATGGAAACCAGCAATGGCATCTTCACTTGGAATAACAAAATAGGGGGCCCTACCCAAGTAGCCTCAAAATTGGACAGATTTATTATTTCAGAGGAACTTCTTCTCATGGGAAGCAGCATGACTGCGCTCATACTACCTTTTGCGGGTTCAGATCACTGGCTTAACCAATTGGAAGCTTCTCTTTTTGGTAAACCAAGGAACTCCCCCTTCAGGTTTGAGAATGCTTGGCTCAAACATACAGATTTCCTCACAAACATCGAAAAATGGTGGAAGGAAGAGCTACACCTTCAAGGTACAAAGATGTTCCTTCTACACTGCAGGCTCAAACACATTAAAGGTAGACTCAAAGAGTGGAATAAAAAGGAATTTGGTAATATCTTCAAAGCTAAAGGAGATGTGGAAAAGAAACTAAAGGAAATAAACCATATTCTTATCACAGAAGGCTATACAGATGAAAGGAAAGAGATGGCAGAGTCACTCCAGCATGAATGGGAAAACAGATGTCTTCAAGAGGAAATATTCTGGAGACAGAAATCCAGAGTACAATGGATTAAGGAAGGGGAGAGAAACACCAAATTCTTTCACAGATCCACCATAGCTCACAGAAACAACAATAGAATTGTGAAACTTACAGATCATAATGGAATAGAAAGTAACACTCATGAAGATGGAAAAGGTTCTAGTCCAGCATTTTCAGAAAATTGCTAAGGAAACCTCGGAAGACAGATACCAATTTACGAAAATAATTTACTCATTACAATCCTAAATTGGTTACTAGAGACGATAATTACAATCTCAATAGACTAGTAACAGAGGAAGAAATTGAGAAAGTCATTAAAGAGATGCACAATGGGAAAGTACCAGGCCCGGATGGCTTCAATGTGGAATTTTTCAAAGCTTGTCGGAGGATAGTAAAACAGGACATCCTGGAGGTAGTGGAAGACTCTCGACGATTTAAGACAGTCTTAAAGGCGCTCAATGAATATTTCATAGCCTTAATCCCCAAACAGGAAAAGGCCACCTCTCCAGACAGATTTAGACCTATAGCATTATGCAATGTGGTATACAAAATAATATCCAAAGTGATTTCCAACCGTCTCAAACCACTCCTCCCAACCCTAGTGTCAGAGGAGCAAACGGGCTATTTGGAAGGAAGACAAATTCTTAATAACATAATTCAAGCACGTGAAGTGGTTCATTCACTCATTACCAATAAATAGGCAGGGATGATAATTTAGCTGGACATAGAAAAGGCCTATGACAAACTTAGCTGGTCATACATAAGAGCAATACTAAAAGCCTATGGCTTTGATTACAATTGGATTAAATGGGTTATGGCACTAGTTACGACCGCCAGTTGTTCAATTCTTCTCAATGGCTCTCCCTCCAAAACCTTCAAGCCTTTTAGAGGTCTCAGGTAAGGCGATCCTCTTTCTCCTTTCCTTTTCATTCTAATGATGGAAGGGTTAGGGAGAGCAATCAGAGCTGCTAAGGAGGAAGGGAGAATTTAGGGTCTGAGACTCACTCAAGGTGGGGACATGGTGACACATCAACAATTTGTGGATGATACTATGCTTCAAGGCACACCCACTGTCAAGGAAGCCAAAGAATTTAAGCAGATTCTGAGTGAGTTTTCTAGGGCAGTAGGCACAGAGGTAAGTCTTACTAAATCAAAGATTTTCTTTTTCAGTGCTGATATTTCAATACAAAGAAATCTTTCCTGAATTTTGGGCTTTCAAAGGGAGTCACTGCCTACGAAGTACCTAGGATTTCCCCTCACCGACAAATTGCTACACAAGGATATCTGGGAGCCTGTTCTAAATAAGCTAAAAGATAAGATTTTCAAATGGACAAATAAAGCACTAAATCTAGCAGGGAGACTGATTCTAACTAAGGCTATCCTCCAAAGTATCCCTATCTATATGCTATTAGCCATTCTGACACCACCTGGTGTAATTACTAATATAAGAAACATTCAGAGAGACTTTCTCTGGGGGAAAGGTGAAGAAAAGAAGAAATGGGCCCTTGTGGCATGGGACAGCATATGCAAACCAAAGTCCCATAGTGGCTTGGGTCTTCATGACCCAGGAATTCTTAACAGAGTTCTTGGTGCCAAAATCTAGTGGAGATGGCTAAAGGAAATACAAGCCCCCTGGGAAAAACTATGGAAGAAAAAGTATGCAAGAGATTGGTAGGAGAAGAACCTCATCAGAATGACAAGACAAGTAAAAGGTTCTGCAATTTGAAATAGGGCATGGGAGAATAGGGCCCTAGTCCAAAATCACAGTTTCTGGGAGATCAGAAATGGAAATCTTGCCTGGTTCTGGGAGGATAATTGGCAGCAGGAGGACAATCTCCGAAGTGAAGAATTAGCAAACATTCACACCGATACCATCAAAAAAGGATTAAGGAGGGTAAGTGACTATTGGGACCAATCAAGGAATAATGGGAAATGGAGAACATGGAAACTTCCAGATTACAGTGGAATGGGCATGTTGCATACTCAAGCTATAGCCCTTAAAGGTCTTTTAGACAAGAGGCAAATCTTAAACTCAACCTTGGATGATCAACTAAGATGGGGAAAGAACAAGGCAAGTCTCTTCAACCTTAAGGAAGCCAAAAGGATAGATTCAGGGCTTAACCTTCCAAACACTGATAAGATGTGGAAAGAACTCTGGGAGAATCCTCATTGGATGAAAGTCAAACTGTTCAAGTGGCTGGTTCAACAGGGCAAGATTCTGACATGGGATAACCTAAGAAAAAGAGGCTTTGTTGGCCCCTCAAGATGTCACTTATGTAGACAATAGGAAGAAACTACAAATCATCTCCTGAATAGATGCACTTTCACCACAATACTTTGGAATCGGGTAGGAGAAGTCTTCGAGCAGACAAACAAAAATGTAAATGACATCATTGCTACTCTAAAAAAATGGCGGAATTTTTTTTTGGATAATGAGATCATTAACTCCGCCTGGATGCTGACCCCAGGATTCATAATCTGGAATGTTTGGAAGGAGCGCAACAACAGGATTTTCAAGGATAAAGCGAGTCCGGTGAGCAGCATCCTTAAGCTAATCCTTAAACAACTCAAAGAGACTGTTCATATCCTAGGAGGTGTAGCTACTGGCAAACCCATTGGACAAAGAGAGGCCAGAATACTGGAGAAGTTAGAGCTCAAGGTTCATCCCCCTCAGTGTTCTATGCAGATCAACAAGAATACCTCAACAGAAAAGGCTTCATGGAAACCCCCTTCACATGGCTTTTTAAAATTTAACATAGATGGGGCCTCAAAAGGGAATCCGGGAGAAGCAGGTTATGGAGGGGTTATGAGGGATGAGGAAGGAAACATACAAGTCATCTTCCACGGTTATCTAGGAAAAGCAACCAACAATATGGCTGAGCTCATGGCGATGGAATTATGCTTGGAAATACTGCTCAAGTACAACATTCACAATGTCATCATTGAGGCTGACTCAGAATTAGTCATTAACTCAGTGAAGAGGATAAATGCTAGCGCTGCACCAGAGAAAATCTCAGGACACTGGCAGCTTCTGCAAGTCTACCAAAGAATCCAAGCACACCTAAGAATGCTGAGAACTCTTAGGTTGGTGCATGTCCGTAGGGAAGCCAACAAAGTTGCGGACTGGCTTACCAATGAGGGGGTACGAAACAAGCATATCGACTTGTGCTGCTGGTGGGAGGAGGTAACAGATGATAGGTTGAAGGAGGAATGCTCATCCCGAGCCCTCAACGATAGACAGCAGTATCAGGAAAAATCAAGAGAATGAATTTTACTTCATGAAAACGATGGATAAGTTCACTTTAGTCGGCCTATCAACAGAGATGCACTGTTGGTTTTCTAAGGGAGCTTCTAGAAACAGAGGCAGTAATTGAGACAAAAGATATCTGTTCACAAGAGAAGTGATTCCATGGGAGACGAACGCCAAAGAGGCCACCCTTCCGGCTATGTCTTCCTCGGGCAATGCGTCAAAGGAAGATATTACTGGGGTCAAAAATTGCCCAAGACATACCACTTGCTTCGGGCGACCTCTGACCCAGGAGAAGTTTTCCCGAAAGACAAGCGATGCCATTCAGCAAGCGACGCGTGGAGGTGGATGGACAGTGATTACCGCCTTCATCGCTGGGTATTTCGTGAGCAGTTGTGTGGTCCGATTTGGTCTGTGGCCATTAGATCTGGAGAGGGAAGATCAATGGCCACCTTTTGGTGTGCAAGTTGGTGGGGTTGAAAGGATAAAAACACTAATGATTTACCACCTTTATCGGGTGCCTTTCAAACCAAAGACAGTATTAATGAAAAGCCAACGATTCCACTCAGGAAGCAACACGTGGCGGAGGACCGAAAAAGCAAACCACCTTCATCGCACGGTATTTAGCAGGCTTTTTAAGCCGTGCGATATGGACTCCAGTCGTTGGATCAGAAGGAAAGGATCAACAGTTAGTATTGATCGTGCAACTTTAGGGTATTTTGTGAGCAGTTGTGTGGTCCGATTTGGTCTATGGCCATCAGATCTGGAGAGGGAAGATCAACGACCACCTTTTGGTGTGCAAGTTGGTGGGGCCGAAAGGATAAAACAACTAATGGTTTACCACCTTCATTGGGCGCCTTCCAAACCAAAGACGGTATTAATGAAAAGCCAGCGATTCCACTCAGGAAGCAACACGTGGCAGAGGACCAAAAAAGCAAACCGCCTTCATCGCGCGATATTCAGTGGGCTTTTTAAGTCGCACGATATGGACTCCAGCCGTTGGATTAGAAGGAAAAGATCAACGGTCAGTGTTGATCGTGCAACTTTAGGGTTTTTTGGGGGCTTCGCCCCTACGCGGGTTGAATCTTGACCGCTAGATTGTTAGAAGACAGATCTTCGGTCAGTTTTGGGGAGCGGACTTCGAATCCACTTGCCCGCTCTTGGTACCAGGGTAGTCTAGGCCTTGTCTCTGTTTGATTTTTGGAGGGTATTTTGGGTACTTAGGGTATTTTCACTCTCCCTTTGTGGGAGTTTGCACCTTTGGGCATATGCTGTAACATGTGTAAAATAATTTTTTTACCTAAGTTAATAGAAAGACTGTCTCTTGCTTAAGCAAAAAAAAAAAGATAAGTGATTGCACTTAGAGAAATTTGTGCAATATTGACTAAAACCAAAACTTCTTCTCAAATAATGTCTAAAAAATAACAATATTAAATCTATAATAATATCTATATTAACAATTACAAAATGTCTAAAATAGCATTAAAAATAACAACTATATTCTCATATTTAATCGCAACAAAACATTAATAACAATATTATAATTAACATATTTTTATGAAATACTCAACCAATATTATTTTAAAATATTCC
Organism: Pinus tabuliformis; assembly: GCA_031772625.1. Taxonomy (NCBI): domain Eukaryota; kingdom Viridiplantae; phylum Streptophyta; class Pinopsida; order Pinales; family Pinaceae; genus Pinus; species Pinus tabuliformis. Next base: position 1,294,338,411 of record CM062816.1, read on the forward strand.
GTTCAATTATCTTAACTTTCATAATTATATTAAAAAACAATATATCAATAATCCCTACCCTAATTCACTAACCCCTAATCACCATTAACCTACTATTTTATGATAGCCACATCATCACATATGTGGAAGGAATATTTTAATTTTATGACATTATCTTTCAATATAAATACATATATTTCGTGATGCTGACTGAAGTTATCAATTGGTTTAATTAATTAATTTATTTTTGTAAAAGTGAATTATTTCATATTTTAAGTTTCGAAAAGAAGTACACAGCTTGCTATGCCAATAAAATTTACTCTATTTTATTTTAAAAAGACAATATTGTATGTTTTGGGTAGGAGAGAGGGGGACTATAGGCATAGTAGTGTGTAAGATTTTTTTTTCAATCAAATTACAGATGGTTATAATGGAAGTTAATTATTTATTTGGGAATTTTAATATATTTTGGTGGTTAGTTTTTTAGCTTAATAGTTAAGAACATGTGTTTCCTCTCAAGAGGTCATACGTTCAAAATCAAAGGGGAGTAGAGTATGCATGCCTTCGTAGACAAATCACTGCGTGGAGGAGGGTCCCTTGTCCCACAAACAAGAGGGTCTCATACGCCAATTTGGTGTCTGGCTTGACCTTGACCTGAAAATTGGATAATAATAATATTCACGTGAAGTATGGATATGGTAGGTAAAACTTAAGTTATATATGTGTTAATAAATTTTCGTCATAAGTTGTATATATGTTTTATTATATTTCTTTTAGTATATCATAAATAATAATTGCTATTTTTAATTGTGTATGAATCATTTTTAAAGTGTGGATTAGTTAAATAACATATTTAAATTAAAGTATACATAATTAAAAAAATATAAAGTTTTTGTTTGTTAAATAATGTGAATTTTGAGATGGCTAATACACTTAATATGTGGTTTGAGTAGCTGCAACTCAGGGGCTTTTAAGCCATCAAAATGATCCAAGGATCATATATGGTCTGAGCCACACTAGCCTTTAGCATGGTCATTGGATTTTGCCCATAAGCTTTTGAATCAATAACTTTTGCATCATAGATTGCCTTAACAAAACACCTTGTCACCATGTATTTATAGTGCATGAGCAATAAGACATAGTTATAAAATATATATGTATTGATTTAATATATTTATAGATTTAAGATTTAATTGTTCAATAAATTAAAATAATAATTTAGTTTTATCATAATTTTTAATTTAATAACGTTAAATTTGATAAGATATTAGTTCATCAGATTTTAATATTTTTAACTTCTTAATCTATTAAGAACTATCTCGTAATTTTTAAATTCTCAATATCTCCTAGTACACTAATTCGGTTATTAAATTTGATAAGATATTAGTTCATCAGATTTTAATATTTTTAACTTCTTAATCTATTAAGAACTATCTCGTAATTTTTAAATTCTCAATATCTCCTAGTACACTAATTCCTTACCTCGAAATCCACCCATCCACTAAAACCTAACACCTAACTTAGTGACCCACTAACAATTAACTCCTAACAAATATTAACGTATTAGCCCTCAACTATAAAGCTATGACAACCTTTTGACACACCAAACTCTTAACCCACAAACCTACAAATACATATTTAACTATTCACTAACTAATTAATAATCCATTGACCCTTACTAACTAACAATTGACAACGCAACACCTAACACACTAAATGGCCACTAACTGATAACTCTTTACAACTTCTAACTAACTAATGAATACTCCCTAAACCCCAAACTGATTTAGATTCCGGAAGGAACAAGATTAAATAACGAAGATGGAGTGCGTCACAAATGCATAGAAAATAGTGTGGAGGAAATAATGCGAAAGATAACTTAATTATTTTATTAAATGATAAACTGTAATAATACTACATCATGAGAGACATCAATGGCTTTTACAAAGGCGAATGACCATATTTATATGGTTGCCTCTTCATTTAACGCCATGTCCTTTCATTTATTTAGGTTTGTTATTAAATACCATGGTAATTATCATGGTGAATACTATGGGTAAACGCCATTGTTTTTCAAAACCATGGGTTTATATCTCATGAATGGTAAAAATCAAAGATTAACCATGTTAATATGACGGAAAAGGTGGATATTTAACAATTTCAACTCAAATCAATACTCTCTCTTAGGAAGCAATGGTCCCTATTGTGTCAAGTTCCTTTCATATGGAGAAAATTTTGTTGAATATGGTTCCTAGTGAGCTACTTGCCTTGATAAGAAGCTTCATTGCTTTGACAATATGATAGAGTTGTGTTCCACTAACAGGTATCCTTCATCTTGCTTTCCACGATTCAATTCGTTGTATCCTTTTCAATGCAATCACAATCAAATTTTGTGGGGTCCAATTGCTCAACCATCTCCTAGGTGTCCAATATAGGGGGAAATATGGTCAAAGTAGCTCCACATTCAATACTAGGTCCAATTTGAGGAAAGGGAGAATACTTTCAAACATATTTTCACCCATATACTTTGTGATTATGTAAGACCCATATTAGAGTGGTTTAAGTTTCCCATGGGATCCAATGAGATACTCTTTCTATAGATGCGACCAAATCTTGTCACCAACCCAAAACTTGTGTGGAACTCTATGCTACTCATATGTACCTCGATTTGAGTGTGGAACTCTTGGCTACTCATATGTACCTCGATTTGAGTGTGGGAGGAATCTATTAATGGAGATTCACCAAGAAGAGAAACATCAATACCAGCTTCTAGCTAGAACCTAAGGTATATTCAGAGATCACCTGGGTCAGGTAGTCTAGTTGTTCACATCAAACTATGGAATTGTGATCAATAACGAGGCATAATTAAATGCAATCAAACATGAATTGTTAATTGCAAGAAGGGAAAGAATACAGAAACTAGTTGTTGAAGGTGACTCCACCTTGGTGATAGATGCATTAAAAAACTACAACAAGGAACACATTGGGAAAAAATAAACAAGAGTTAGAGAACATCGAGGTTAGTTCAGGAAATAGATCTCATCCCCGACATAGCATACCTCATCCTAGTACATGTATGCCGCTTAAGGAATGTTGCATTCAATTTCCTGACAAACTAGGGATGAAGTAACCCGAGAAAGAATCTAGACATCTCCGGGAGCGGGACAAACCAGGCAGAAGGAATGGAGGCTCTGATGGATATTTTGGGAAAATATAGGGACAGAAGTCAGGGACCCCGATTGGGGTGCGATGGGATGTGAGACCCCCAAGTAGATCATGTCATGCGTAAAGGGATGGGGAGCAAGGCAGGTGGGCGACCCACCCAACATCCCCACATGTGTAAGGCAATAAAAACCTAGAGATACTGGCAACAAGTGATAGTCGCATTAGGAAGACAAATGAAAAAGGAGGGAATACAAGTGGGATAGGTGGCAAGGGTCATCATTGTATGTATGCATGGTCTATGGTGGAGCTTTCTTGTGGGAGTAGAGACCGGTAGCAAGGTGGTGGAATTTGCTTGTGGGAGTAGAGACCAGTGTCATCAACAAGACAACGCCAGTAGAGCTTCATCCAGAAAAGGTCACTGGTACGTCTTTCAGGCCTTCTTTATTCTAGAAATGGAGACTATACTACAAGAAAGGAGGTTGGATTAGTAGGGATGGGTGATGGTTCTACATGTTTTTGGTATAATTTGGTCGATTTTACTGTTGATGATGTTTGGAATTTCAATTTTAGTGTTATACAGAAATTTTTTGGCTCAAAGGGGCATGCATGGAGGGTTTGAGTCTACTCTCAGCATTCAAGTTACAAATTTTTTTTCCTGCACCCTTTAAAAACCAGGTGTCTGAGACCTGGACGGGACCGAGGCAGTTTTGAGAGCCTGCGGTAGCCCGGAAATCTATGGGCCAGAAAAGAAAGAATGGGGAGTTCAGGGTTCATATTACCAATATGTTTATTCAATCCATTATAGTGTGGTCTTTGGGTAAAGTTCTGGTCTAGCGAGGTAGGAATGGGGAGTTGAGGCCCCCAAAAGCTAATGTGTCTGGCAATTCTGCGATAGCTTTGTCTCCTAGCAAACCCTTGGCCCATTGGGACATGAATGGGGATTCAAGGGACCCTAATACTTGTGTGTCTGCCAATTCTGTTACGGCGTGGTTTAATTCTTGGAGCTAGACGCATGGTCGAGCCTAGGGTAGAATAGAGAGTTGGGGGGAGGGAATGCAGTCAAGTCTGGGCACATGCTTTACCAGTATGTCCATCAATACCATCATGGTCGGGACTTTTGGGAATTTTCTAGTTCAGAGGGCATGAATGGGGAGTCAAGGTCACCAAACACTGGCGAGTCTGTCAATTTAGCCAAGGTCTAGCCTCTAGGAAAAACCGTGGCCCAAAGGGGTATGGATGGGGACTCGGAGTATCCCAACACCTGTGTGTATGTCAATTCTATCATGGCGGGGCTTAATTCTTAGAGCCAAAGGACTGTCTAGACTTGGGGGAGAATAGAGAGTCAGAGGGAGGGAATTCACCTAAGTCTGCGCACCGAGAGGACGAAGCCAAATGATGAGGGGTTTGGGGGGAAATTGGGTTTCACTCCTCAAACAAGGAAATGTGACACAGTAACTGCATTCCATAGGGAATGGATGGATGGAAATACCGACATTTGGATGTTTGTTTTTAATTCTTCTACATATATTACTCTTTCATGTTTGTCTAAATTACTTCTCCCTCTCACTCTAACACTTCTACTTCATGCCAAGGTAAGCATTCAGGAGGTTCTGCGGTCGTAGGAAATTTTGGTTGAAGGTAGCATGGTGAAGGCAGAGGTGGGGTTGAGGAAAAGAGGGTGTTGCTGCAACTGTAGACAGAAAAACAACAAAAGGAAAATGTCATTGGCCTCGACCAGCAAGACCCAGCGGAAGAGAGGCTGGAAAATCGAGGAGGAGAACATGAAAAACCTCATGCATGCTTATAGTGGGGGAACCCCAGCTCAGGTGAAGTCCCTAATTTTGTCATGGGAGGTGTAATTGAATGTCAAGTTTGTGGCAAAGATGCCTCTAACAGAGGATTGGGAACCCCTTCTTCTGGACCCTGGATACACTCGAGGTAGGCAGACTCTCTTCAAACAATCAGTCCAACTCTACTGGGTCATGAAGGATTTATTGGCACAAGAAATCAAAGCTACTAGGAATTTGGAAGATTCGTCACAAATCTAGCAAGAGGAGCCTAGCCTAAAAGATATTCAGCGAGAGATCCAAGTAGTACAGGTGCAGTAGTACCAACAAAATTTTTGCCTTGGTCACATGGAAAAACAACTACAAATCCTGCAGCAGAACGAAATGTCAGGGTTGAATGCTAAGGACCCGGCTCCCATAGAATTGTTAGATGACTGACTGTCAAGAAGTTATGAACCGCTTGAAATTTTTTTGATGGTTTTGTTACATTGATTTGGCGGATAACATTTACATTGTCAGTAGTAACTTTAAACATATAGTAGACATAGTGGCTTATAAAGCCTGGATGGACATGCTCAAACTATTTATGTTTTGGATGGCATATGATGTTGATCAGTGCCCAACAGACCTGGTTCCCTTCGGACAGGTTGAGGCCACTGGACATATATTTTGTAACCTTCCTTACATATGATTAATAGAAAAGAAAGGCACTGCCAAGCTTACACACAAAAAAAAGTTTATAAGTGAAAACATACAATGAAAATAAAAAATAAAATGCAACTAATAAGTTAGATCAACAAACTCATTGTTGTCTTGATTTTTATCAGCTAACCTAGAAAATATGAGACCTGCCTATTTAGGAGCAATGATGCAAAAAATAGGAAACTAGGAATAAAAGGGTATAGAAAGAATAATTAGAGACAAACATAAGACCAAAAAATATAGAATAAAAAAGACTTATATTCCTCTTGTACATTAATCCTAGACCCATCTATACACCAACTAATTTTAGTAGCAACTTTCATTGTGAGAATACCTTTTGTATAAGATTAAAAGTCCACATCCTCTTTAGAAATATTTTTTTCAATTAATAAATTATTAAAAAATATAATATAAGATCCACCCTCCACTTGTCATAATAGAATATTTGAGAGGAGTTTGGGATCAAATACATTTTGTGACCTTTCTCCTCTCATTCTCTTGCCTTACGGAAGCCAGTATGAACAATATTGTAGTATTTAACTCGAGGTTTTTCATGCCTGAACTTAATTAGTATTGCCTAGTTTTTATTGGTATTAATTTTTGAGTCTTGTACTTTGAGTACATTTGTAAATGTGATGGACTGAAAAGGGTTCGATGATTGTCAGGTGTTTGTTCCTAAATTTTTTCAACATAATCTTAAACTTTTTGCTAAATTGTACAAGCTTCATGATCACATTGATTTGTTGTATTTGTTTCTTGTTCTCACCCAAGCTCATGGTTGCTCACCCATCCTCCTAAAACTTTTGGTCTCTAAGTGAAATCAAGAAATAATATGACATTATAATGATGAATGCAAAATAAGATCAATATTTTTTTTCTTTTTTTTTTTGTGACTATATATCTCAAAAAGTGTCTCTCTTCCTACATGTCAAGAAAAGTGACATCTTTCCTAGAAATTTTCAGCATATTCTTAAATATCTTGATAAATTGCACAAGCATCATCATTAACTTGTTGTCTTTGTTTCTCACTCTCACCTAATTAGTAGTATTTAACTTTCTCTTTGTTGTCTTTATTTTCCTATAATATATTTGTAAACGTTTGTATCGACGTTTAAATATTTCCTATATATATATATATATATATATATATATATATATATATATATATATTACTTTATTGATTGTAATTGTATAGTATCACCCCCCTAGGGCATTGCTTGACAAGGAAGAGGTGGTTGTAGTACAAGAGTCTATTCAAGAACATGGAGCAAATATTGAAGATCAAGCTAATGATCCTATGGAAGAAGATAATGATGTTAATAACACAATTGAAGAAGATAGGACAAATACATTTATCTAGTTTAATAATGTTGGAATGGATGATGATGGCAACTAGTGTGATGTTTGTGCTTTTGATAAACTTGTACTTAAGAGGGAAATTGAACCTCTTTATGAAGGCTCAAAAACATCGCTTCTCTATGTTGTATTGTTGCTAGTCAACTTAAAGGTGGTGCATGGTTTGTCAAACACATGTGTGACACAACTCCTAAGGTATGTAATATATTTTGTAACATTAATTAGTACTAAATACATGATAAATCAATAAAAAATTTCCCTTTTTTTAATTTAATTAGTACATTGATCATCATTTAATTAATTTGTAACATTTGGATGTAATATGTACAATTAATATTGTTTTGCACATTAACCAATACTACTATTTTTTTATGTTGTAGATTGTTAGGTGAATCTTTGATACCACCGTCAAATGTTTTACCTTGTATGTACCAATATTTATTGCCCTTGTGAAAGATATTGGAATGGAATATCAATCTATCCATGCATGTCCTAACGATGATATGCTTTATTATAAAGAACATGCGTTGAAAGACAAATGCCCAAAATGTGATGAGAGTAGATATCAAACTGATAAAGAAACAAAAAAGGTGCCTCAAAAGATTCTTCGTTATATTCCCATAATTCCATGTCTGTGACCATTGCTTTGGTGCAAAATCATAGCACAACTTATGGATTACCATGCAATGAATAGAAGTGAAGATGGTGTTCTTCTAATGCATATAGATGGATTTGAATTTAGGAATATAGAGGAAAGGTGGCCAAAGTTTAGAACATAATCTCGTAATCTTAGGCTTTCATTAACAACTAACAGTTTCAATCCATTTGGAGAGCTTAGATCTACTTACTCATTGTCGCTCACTTTTGTTATCAACAATAACATTCCTCTATGGAAGTTAATAAAGAGGGATCACATAATGTTGACAATGATTTTTTGAGGTATTAATTTGTCTACAATAAAAAAAGTTAACACAATATATTTTTCCAGGTATTAATTTGTTTATGTGTATATGTTCAATTATGTCTTATAATTATGATTTATGTAGTAATTATGTATTGTATGTTCAATCAAATACGTAAGTACCAGGTCAAAGATATGAATGTATATATCGAGCCTCTTATAGATGAGTTAGTGGAGTTATAGAACGATGTCACTATGTATGACATCTCTAGACTAGTAGATGCACAAAGGGAATTTTAATTCCATGCAATGTTTGTATGGACAATTCACGATGCCAAGGGCTAACACATTTTTGTGGTATGTTATAACACTTCCTTACACTTTAATAGTGTTTAATTTTATTAAGTTCATTTCATATGTCTTTTTTAAATAGTCTCTTCATTATACATACTTAAAATAATTGATATAAAAATTATTCCATCTCTTGCATTTCTTCAAATAAAGGGTAAATTTTCTTGTCCAATTTTTGGTCCTAAGATTAAATCTCTTCATTCACAAAGCTTAGGAAAGGAGGTGTTTGATGAGTATAGGCACTTCCTTTCTAAGAACCATAAGTACCAAAAACTATATTTTCAATGGGAAAGAAGAGACTAGTTTTAGACCACATAGAATGACACCTCATGCATGGAAGTTGCAATATAATAGAGTCTCTCAAGGTATGGATCAAATTGTCTACATATCAATATACATGAAAATATGTTTGGATTATTTTATATTTTAATGGTATTTTTTTCACCGTACTAATTGACACGTTATATTTTTATTATAATATCTTTAACTATGATTCACCTTTTAGGTCGGTAAGGCATTGATAATAGGGCATTTCCATGAGGAATGAAAAGTTATCCCGAGCAATTCAATAGACTCCCCTACTATGAGAACCTAGAAATTGTTCATTTGTTTGATACAATGCACATTGGGAAGAATGTAACAGAGACCTTATGGCGAATCTTAGATGGAAGGAGAGATAAAGAAAAAATTGTCAAGATTTATAATGACATTAAGGAAGCCAATCATGCAATGCAAAGTGTAATTCATTCAAATAACAATGGAGACGGTAAAAATATAAGTGCCCTTCCATGGTTATTGATAGAGCAAAAAAGCAAGGATGTTAAAGAGGTTATTGAAGAAAAAAAAATCCAACTGGATTTTCTTCAAACAAAAATAATATCCTAAAAAACAAACGTGAATTGGTATACATTCATTTAGGTAATTATTTTGGTGTATATATTTTTACATTGGTGAAACATCTTATTAGTGTTTTTCCTACTAATTTGGGAATAAATAATGATCGATCATTATTTTTGTTACAATATGTTTTACCTCTATCTCTCCCATACTACTTTGAAAATAATGTCAAAAAAGTTATATATGATATTGGAAAATACATGAGGTAAGTGGAGATTTATGTGCAAAGTGTAATTTGTTACATAATTTGTTGTACAAATCATATTTCACTGCATGTGTTTTACTTGTCATGATAATGTACTATATACTTTTCTATTCAAACCTGTGATATCCTTGCATCATTTGTAAATGGTTGTCATCTAAATAAATCAATAAAGAAGATATAAATTATTGGAGGAAACAAATTCCTCATCTAATGTGTGAAATGAAAAAGTATACCTCAAACATTTTTCAATGCACAAGACAACTAAATCATACACCAAGTCGAGGAGATTGAAAATTGTGGACCTTTACACACAATATTAATGTTGATGGTTGAGAGGGACTTGAAATCACTGAAGGATTTGGTCATACAAAGAGCATGTCCTGAAGGTTCTATGGTAGAGGGATATATGGTATATCAAACCATAGTTTATATTCGTCAATTAGTCCTGCAATAGGAAAAATTATTAATGTCTTGGATCACATTTGGGATGTCAACTCCAAGAAAAAAATTGAACAGGAGTAGTTATATGGGAAAGGTAGAATGAGGAAAGTGAGACGTAAGTAGATAGTGGAGATTTATAGTACATTTGACTTTTTTGTTTTTGTGTATATCATACTTATTTAATTTTTAGTCTTCCTGCATAATCCATTATTATGAAGGCATAACATGGTAACTAATTATATATATGTGAATTGTTTTATTTTAATACAGCCAGTCAAGAGTGGGATGCAATACATTTATACATTACGAACAACCTTGATTGGATGAAGGTATGGATTAAATGGTGAAAACAAGCTAATAATGGCAGGTTATCATCGTATGGTGTGTCTACATTGGTCAATGAAGCTCAACGTAGTGGAGATACCAATCTTACATAGAGGGAAATTGATTTAACATATGGTGTAAAATATTATCAAGTAATTATATTGATGCATATGACCTATTTTTTTCTTAATTTTCAATTTTTCAAGTATAAATATTCTTATCAATTGACAATGCATTTTTTATGTGTTTCACGTATTGCAATTGAAACAACACAACAAAATGTGGTGCGATGGCCACAAATTTTGCATCAAAAGGTTGGATGAAAAGATGAAAACTTCTTATAGTGGGATAGTTGCAAGTTATCAATGTTTCCTCTAGAGGTGACATACATCCATAAGTCCCTGATAATTGATACTATGGGTATCTACATGATATACTTCAGTTTGAATTTAAATCCTTCAAAATAGTTTTGTTCGATACCAAATGGTTTAGGCTATGAATCCATTAACGTGACCCTAATAGAACTATTATTGAGCATGCTAACAAATTTACCATGGTTGATACAAGAAATGTTGAGCCAAGGTCAGAGCCCCACATTCTTCTAAGTCAATGCGAATAGGTATTTTGCGTAGAGGTTCCAAATAAAGCAGGTTGTTCATATGTTGTTAGATATGATCCAAGAGGAAGGTTGGTAAAGTATAATGTAGCAGAAGAAATAGATGAAATTGAAGAAGATGATGATGTAGAGGAGTAGGGGCTTCATGTGTCAAACGAAAATGTTGACTAATTTCAAGGATATGTTAATCGATACAATGTTCATTTGGATGAACTATATTATATATTTGACGTTGTGTCAGACAAATAACTTGAAGAAGTTAAAGAAAATGTAGAAAAGCATGTTCTGGATCATGATATAGATTATGATGATGATGTTGATATGGCATATCCTTTGAACATGAATTCTAAACTGGATGATATAGATGATGATTTGGATGACGAAGAAGATCAATGATATCAAAATGTTGAAATGTACAAGGTATGCATTTATATGTTTTTAGTTGGTTTGTTCTCTTTCGCTCACCTTAAATTTTTATTTTCCTAATTTTTATGTTTGATTGTTACTGTGTTTCTTTCAAATATATTACCGTAGATAGGTTGGGTATTGGGGAATTGAGAGTGATGTGGGGGTGGGGGAGGGGCCATATGAGCTTCCCCTTCATGTGGTTGGCCTTGTTTAGTAGAGAATATATTATTCTTTAAACGAAGAGAAGTTCATTTAGGTTTATACCATCATCTCCAATTTTAACTTTGGTTTGTCTAATAATTTCTAAGGTTTTCCATTTACCAATTAGTGGAAATTATGCTTTGATCCCACATAGAGTGACCTATGAATGGGGCCAAATATAAACCTAAGTTCAAATGGATAATTCGTATAATTCATAAATGATAAACCTAAGTTAAAATCAAAATGTCGTGACAAACCTATGTTCAAATCATTGTCATCGTCATCTTATTCATAAAAATCATTATGAAAATCATCATCATCACTGTATAATGACATATTTATCTTCATCACCGTCATCATTTCAATCATCATCCATTTCATTGTCATTGTCATCATCTTCATTAATGCCATCATTGTCATCGTCAACATCGTCATCATCAACATCATCTTTGTCATCTTCATCAACATCATCAACGTTGCCATAATCATCTTCATCGTCGTCATATTTTTCATGAACATCATCATCATTGTCATCGTCGTCATCATCATCATCATCATCAACGACAACAACAACAAGATCATTGTTGTTGTCCTTGTCGATCATCATCATCATCATTGTCAAGATCGAAGTCATCATCATCATCATTATAATCATCTTTGTCATCATCATCATCATCATCATCATTGTCATTATCATCATCATCAACATCATCATCATCATCGTCATAATCAAAATTTGCATGTGTTTTTATTCCAAATAGGAAAATTAATAAATCATTTGAAAAGGAATGGATAACAATCATAAAAAAGGAACCATGTCATCATTCTTCTTATCATGAAGTCTATAAGAAAGATAATAGAGTGCAACACGACATATTCACTTCTATAATAATGATGTGTTGACGGTGCTGGACCCGCCAACATGTCAAGGGGATCTCCCTAGTAAGAAGTCCCAATTAGACCTTAGAACGTTTGGTGTAGGAGTCCCAGCAGTGGGTTGTAAGGTAATGCCTTGACCGCGGTGTCGCACAGAGACAAGTAGAATAACTCTATCAGCAGCAAGGGTGTGACTGATGCAGTGAGTCAAGGAAGGTGTAAGAGAAGTTCCAACACTTAGAAAGGGGAAGAAAGTGAAGGTGAGTTCCACGTTGAAATGGATCAATCCCAACTCGACTAGGAACACACAACACAAAGAACATGCACAGCTTCCAGCAGACCAGTCCACTTGGATGAGGCAATCATATCATACAAGGTAAGATAACATGTACAACACTCATGGATCAGTCTGAGATGAGTGTGACAGATGTTATAGCAAAGTTCAAGTGAAAGGTTTGTTTGATGTCTGGCAGAGAAGTCAAGACGGATGGTGACATCATTAACAACATATGCAACACATTAAAGACAAGATTCATATAATTGGATGAATCAGTTCATATGCAAGTATGTAAGTTAAACAAAAAATGTCGTTAAAGCAACCGGAGTAGTCCAACTACAATAACAACATATGCATGAAAATGTGTTGGCTCTTATTATATAAATAAGTGTAAGTCACAATCATACAATACATCCATGTAAACCTGCTAGCCCCAACAGTGGAACGTTACAACCACATCTGCCTGCTCCTCCAAAGAGATGTACTAGCTCCGTGCAATGGAGAAGCCAAGGCGCATTACAATACTATCCAAGCCTTCTTCAAAATAGTCTTAGCAGAAGCTTCGCTGACCAAAAGCCTATACAATGAGTTATGAGGGACTATTTATAGCAAAGGGTGGGGTGACCCTTAACATTCCCTTTTGTGACAATTTAACTACCCTCATGAATCTTCACCTACTCTATGACTGTTACATCCAACCATTGACAATTGAATTACACTTGACATGACTCAACATTACAATGCACATGTACTCATGTGAGACAACATGGCTTGAGCAAGCCTTGCAAGACATCACTGACACTCGGTCCACTGTGATGAGACTGACTCTTTGACATGCTTGTGATGGTGAAGGTGGTGAGATGATTCCAAGCTTGGTTGTTGGGCATGGAATCCCCCCCAAGGCATGTTTTGGGGCTTAAAACCCAAGTTTTGACCAAATCCTTTGTAAAACCTCCGCGAATTGTGGGTGCGGAGCGCGAAGTCATAATAGAGTCACAGGGTTGTCTGCCCTCATTTTTGTAACGTAATGTCAGCTTGATAGACCTACCCATGGTCCATGGACCATGGGATTGTATAAATAGAGCGATTCTCTAAGTGTATAATATAGCATATAGAGAAGGAAAAGAAGGATGATGAGTCTGAGAGACTGATTCGAAGTGTAAAGTGTCTCTTTGGGTCATAGAGTAGGAGAAGGCTCTGCAACTGAGTGTGCAGAGGCCTAGTAGTCTGCAGCTGAGTGCGCAGACCCTTGTAGCTGAGTGCGCAGGGCAGGTCGAGTCTGTCACCATTGGAAGAATTAATAAAGAGAATTTTACCTTAGTTCTGTGTATATTTTCATGTTTAATGCATTATTGAGTATAAATTGCAAGTGTACTGTTTATTTCTTGCGCGAACTTATATGAGTGTGTTGTATAATTAAATATAATACAAGGCTTCTGTTTACGTGAAGATAACTAACTTTTAAAGTAAGATAGGTAAGATCTCATGTGAGACTTAGGGATATAGCGTAGAGCGCTGCTCCAATAGCACGGAAGCCCCACAACCCCTAGTTAGGGCTATGGGAAGGCCAGGAAAGTGCGCAAAGCAGCTTGTGTGTAGGGACGAGTAGTTGGACCGAATCAAAACCTCAGACATCTCAAGGGTGCAAAAACCTAGTTCCAACAACCCCCCCATACTACTTCAGGTGAGACCTCAGTCCGCGCTCCATGGACTGTTGCCGAAAGGGCCAGTAGTACAAGGATTTGGCTAATTAATGCCGAACCTGAGTTAGGCCCCATCAAGCCAACAAATGGTTCCGTTGTCGGGACCAATATCTACATAGAGATGTCTAATGTCGTATCACTGGAATACGAGAAAGAAAGGAATTGAGGATTGGTTGGACAAAAAGATTCACGAGTTCGCGATGTAGGAAAATAGGAATTCGTATAGTCAAAGGAAGAGTGGTTAGACTACTACTTATATACAGAGATCCACAAAATTGTCTTTGCGTCTTTCCCTACTAAGCTATACGAGTGGATCACGAAGCTGGCAGATAGCCAAGGAAGGTGTAAGCCGACAGACCTATTGTGTGGACCCCAGAATTGGTGCGCAGATTGGAAGCATCGGAGGATAAGATCGCACGCGCTGTTGATCATTGGCTCGATCGAATCATAGGAGGATTCATCACCGAGTTCATGGTAGATACTTTAGTCAGCTATAGCAAGGCAGAACGACACTTCCTCAAAGGGTCGTGAGGTAAGTACGTTAAATCTTTGAACACTTGGATTAAAATTCTACTGTGTGAAAAATGGGTTATGCGAATAAATTGATGTTTGGGGCTACGCAAAGTGGGATAATCTACAGAAATGAAGGTAGTACAGAACTAGAAACTAGCCCCTTGATTTCACCTCCGTGAGGGGGCGAAGAAGAGCTCGCGAAGGTCTCACCAAGAAGTGCGATCAATTTGATAAGGCAGAGAATTCCGCACATACCACCCCCACCCACACCACCGCCAGTTTCACTATCTTCACCCCCATCTTCGCCCATACCACCTCCGCCACCACTGTGAAGCAATATGGCAAGCGCGATAAAGTTATCAGTGTTCAAGGGAGTAGGGAATGAAGATCCGGACCAGTTTTGGTTCATGATAAAAGCTGTATGGGAAGCACAGGGAGTCACGGATGACAATATAAAGAAAGCAACGTTGGTCAGCGCTCTGCAGGATCGCGCGCTGACTTGGTACATTAAGCATTCCAATGACAATCCGAATGCGAGGATCGTAGATATTCAAACTGCGCTAAACAAATAATTTAGCAGGCCAAAGTTAGAGGCGCAGTCGATCATTGGATTCAAGGAAATCATAATGCTACCAGGTGAGACCCCTTGGGAGTTGGATCAGAGACTGAAGTGCACAATTCGCGAAGCTAACATGACGTTGACGAATGGACAACACTGTGAATGGTTTGTAGCATCGTTAATGTCACATCTAAGGAACGCGTTGTCACAACAGACGCTAACAACTCAAGCCGAGGCCTTGGAGGTTGTGATGAGATTACACAAGACCCCAATACAAGATCCCAAACTGGGAGTTCAACAAATTCACGTGCAGTTGAAAAACTTGTGCCTTGAGATGCAGAGTTTGAAACAAAATAGGACAGCTCGCCCAGAAGTGCGCGATGAGGTATGGTGCATAAAGTGCAAGGGTCAAGGACATGACAAGGACCACTGCTCGATGTTCGCGAATTACCTCGCAGGAGTAGGACCAATGCCATTGAGACCGAAGGCACAAGCAGGACCGAGCGCGTCACCTGCATTATGGTGCGTGATTTGTCGAATAGGAGGAAATCATGCTACAAACAACTGCCACTTATTACAAAAGTACACACAGAATTCACAGTAGTTTTTTTGTAATTTTTGTAGATTAGTAGGTCAAGATGAGCGCACCTGTAGAAGTTATGAGCTGATGATGGATCAGACTCCTACCTACAGAGTTTAGGCTGAAATGTGCCCCCTTGACCAGAACGAAGGGATGGTGTGAACCAGATTTCAGGGGCGCGGACGAGGCTGAGGTGGAGGAGGATCTGGAAGAGGTCATGGACAACTGATATGTTACAATTGCGGAGGACCAGGACATTATGCCCGCTATTGTACGAATCCAATGCGACCATCATGCTTGTATTGTACACTGTTTGATCATGAGACAGAGGATTGTCCCACACTGATAGTAACCTCCCCCGACTCAGAACTTTCATATGATGAGGTCTGAGCCACGTGAGGAAGACCCTAATGTAAATATTGTGCTCCAAAGTGGAATTATGATAGGGGATGACAAAGGCAGCAGCCTGAAGAATGTACTTGGGTTCACAAGGCTCCAATGAAGGAACCAGAGTTTTATTTGGAGCATGCTAAGGAAACCTTCATGGAAGCTAAGAAGAGCTTCGTTGATGCCTCCACTTCAGGAAGTAAAGATAGACGAGAGCCGGAAATGGACCCATCAATGCTCACCATGTTCCTGGAAACATGCATGAAGTTGCTGTGTGAAAGCAAGGCTATAAAAGGGCTACAAGAACACATAAATAGATGCGCTAGGACCACGCCAGGAGAACTGTGCGTAGTTTGGAAGCTCAGAAAGCACATGACGCGAACAGGAAAGGAGATGAGATTGACCGCACAGATTGGAGAATATGAGATGGACCAAGTGATTATGGATCTAGGAAAGGACACGAACATCCTGCTGAAGCAGACATGGGATCGCATGGGAAGGCATACACTGCAATGGTCTCCTATCCAACTGTGAATGGGGAACCAGCAAAAGATCCTACCTATGGGGGCATTGCAAGGAATCACAGTAGATATAGAAGGAGCAAGCGCGCTAACAGATTTCGAAGTGATAGAGATTGTTGATGACAGCAATCCCTAGCCCGCGCTATTAGGAATAGATTGGGCCACTTACATGAATGGGGTGATAAATCTGAAGAAGTGCAAGATGATTTTTGAGAAAAAGTCTCTACGCGTAGTTGTACCTTTGGACCCTGCAAAAGGATTGTGCTACATGGAGCCGGTGCGTGACTACAACAACGACGATGACTTGGACTGCATCTACAAGATAACCGCGCGAGAGCAAGACTAGGTGAATCCGACCACAGATGGACGAATCTCATGGGAGCGTGAAAGCTCCTGCACATCAAATTCAGATGAGGAAATAGAACAATGGTAGAACCGGTTACACAAGGTAACCACACTGAAGTATAACATGGTGACAAGATCGTTGCGTTGCGTATCGACAAAGGTGAGGGATCTACCTACGTATGATGGGTTAAGTGAGGTGGGTGACTTCCTGAGCAGATTTGAAAGAGAAGTGTCGGAATAGCAACATTTCAAAGCTTTGAAATGGGTACTGTGCTCCATGCCCGCGAGGTGGTGGGGTACGCACCAAAGAAGCTTTGAGGACTGGCATGAATGCATGAGGATGATGTGCATGTGGTTTGGGAAGCCTCAGATGTGATTAACAGACAAGATTTCCGGACGAAATGGTCTGCGTGTCCACCTATCCAAATGGATGCAGGCATATGGAATGAAACTTGCACGGATGCACACAGTCTTCGCGTTAGGAGACACGATCAGTAAGTAGGTGCAGGCAAGGCAATGCTGCGAATGACCCCTCCGGTTGGAACCACAGAGTATGGAAAGACCAAGTGCGCAGAAGGTTATCCACAACAAATTATTCAAAGCGCTAAACAAGGTCCACAATGCGAAGCAGACTGACTGGGACCTGCGCATACCAGTGGTTCTATGGGCTTATAGGACCGCATACAAGAACCTGACAACACAGGCACCTCTAAGGTTGGAGTATGAAGAAAACGTTGTAATCCCCATAGAGCATGAAATTCCTAGTCCGCACATGGCAGCACCGTTAAATACGATGGTTCGTAGAACCTTGGAAGAAGAAATCCAACAGGGCAATTTTAGGCTCCAAGAACTTAGGAAAGAAAGGGTGCGATTAAGGGCGAAAAGCTCTCTGGTAGAAGCGGAAGTTGAGAAGCTGGAGGACGAGATAAAGGAACATTTCCTCGATAAGAAGACTAGGATGATAAAACAAGGTGCGCATGATCACGTTGACTACACATTACTTAGCGAATCAGCCAGGGTGGCGCACTAAAGAAGATAAAGTGCGCAACGCCGCCAGTAACGATAAAAGGTGGGTAATTTCCAGGAAGAGTGATGGATGACCGGAGGAAATCATATACAGGTGGCACAACCACCTGACTAGCCGAGGTAAGTACAGTCTTAGTGCTCCAAGCAGTTGAAAGGAGGCGCGGGACTATAAACTATTCTTCACGGGAGCTACGTGATGTTGGAGCTGCGCGCAAAAGCAAAGAGTCACAAGGTTTTCAACCACACAAGGGGGGCTGCGCTGCCACATGGGCTAGCCAAAAAGTGACTGGTGGAGTCACTATTCACAATGTGATGCTTAACTTGAGATCAAATGGAGCGGGTAGTAGGCATTTAAGACGTGATTTATGGACAAGATTTGGCAAAATATGCCGGCAAGGGAGCATTAATGAACTGGATTTGGGGGTAACGGTTGAATTCAAATTCAAAAGGCACTATAAATTACAAAAGGCTACCTAGCAAACAACACTTGGTCATTTGCAAATTGAGCAGTTGTATACCCCACGTCGCCTAAGCAGAGCCCTGATTGACCTGTGTAGAACGTTAATTAAGCCCTTGAGTATGCAAGTGATAGATTTCTAGTCGAACACAATGGCAGCATCTGAGGAAGTTATGGAAATTACAGAGATTACCGTCGAAGAGGTCATGCAAGGCCTAACTATAGGGGATGCCCCTGAAGGTGCTGGGATTGTGGCAGAAATCCCTAAATCACAGTGCACACTGAGGCCAAAGAAAGACAAACAGGTGATGGTTCCCGTATGTGTGTCCCCGCGAAACTCGCTGCGCACCAGCCTAACAATGGAGGAGAAGGGGAAGCCATTAACATAGAAACCAACAAGGAGGAGGAAGACCTGGAGGACCTTATCATCGAAGAAGATGAGGACGAAGGCATGGAGGAAGAAACAGAGCCTGTGCACCCTCCAACAAAGTCGCCCGCCTATATTCCCTCGCAGAAGGGGAAGGCTAAAGTGCCCAAGGATCTTGATGAGAGCAAGAGCTCTCTCCAGACCCCGCTCCTCCCAGACAACATCATTTTCTATGGCACGCACCTGGGACGGGTGCCTAGCTTAAAATTTTAATATTGGAGCCTCGTTGACCATGAGAAGTTCCCTCACCTAGAGATTGCGCAGCTCATGAAGCCTAAACAGAACACCGCATCGGGGGTTACCGAATTAGAGCTGCGAAAGTGGTTGCACAGAGTGGAAAAGGCAGGGCTATTAAACCTACTTTGGGTGCCGCATTTCCACCGCACCCCAATAACAACTTTCGTCATCACGCAATTGCTCTTCTTGGTGCATGGTGGGTGTTTGTAGCTAGAGGATCCCATCCCCATCATGGACCACTTGATTCACCGCATTACCCAGCTTCCATGTAAAGGAGAGGACCCCGTAGCTATCTCAGAGGGGAAAAGCAGTGACCTGGCCATCGTGGAGGCCATGAAGAAGAAGCATAAACTGGAAAAGAAGAAGAGGGGCTATGCCATAGCTAGCATCAATGACAAAGCAGTAAGAGTGGTGACCCAAATACTTGCAGGTAAGGTTATGTGCAAGTGTCGCGCGGGTGAGTACCCGCACCAGTGGTAGCACTTGCTGAGCAGTGCATAGAGGGGGTCCAATTTAACTGGTTCGAGTTCCTCTACAAGGAATTCTTGGAGAATTGTCACAAGGCTCAGGAACAAGGCAAAACATTCCACTAATCATGACTTTTGTTGTCCATAGTGCTCATGGCAGGGGAATTTCCAAAGGATAATCAGTTCCCCACAATTGACAGGGATCTGCCGGAGGCCGCGAAGTATGCTTCACTCTGGGCCACAAAGGATGCAAACCGGATCCACGACAGTAATATATTCTGGGTGTTCATGGAGATGAACCTCAGAATGGGGATCAACCGCAAGCCACGGTTATCACCCACTGTCTACAATAGCCTACAAAGTTTTGCAGAGTTTAAAGCGGACCTCCACAGCATATACATCAGAGCACGCAAGGACCCAGCCAAGCAATGGAGAGAGCTACCCTTTGTAGCCACTGACGATGCAATCTTTGGTGTAATGGAGACATGGCCACCAGAGTGGTGCGCTCCAGACATCATGGAAATGGAGAAGTCTGTGGCGCAGAGGAAGAAAGAGGAGGCCAAACTACACATGGCACAGTTGGCAGAGAAGAGAAGGAAGGAGGCAGTGGCAACAGAAGGGTAGGAGGCACGGGATGTTGCACAGACAACAGCTGAATAGAAAAAGTCCGCAGCAGTAGCAACAACATAGGAGGCAACCGTGAAGGTGCATGAGGGCCAAAAGTCGCCTTCACATGGGCAGGAAGTAGAGGAAGAGGAGGGAGACGTAGACCCAAAAACCGTGTCAACACAACTGAAGTGCTAGCACTCGACTGAGCGAACGGGGCCGCGCAAGAAGGTCAAGGCATCAAAGTTGTCTATTGACCCGATCACCCTTACTAAGGGTGATCAGCACAACATCGGCAAAACAGTGCATGATTTCACCTCCGAGGCCCTCCAGAATTTTATGCAGGAGAACCAGATTGTGTTGGGAGCCCTCAGAGCGTAGCTGCGGGAGTTGCAGGTGCGCACTCCTCAGGCTGGTACCCTTTCGACCAGCCTCACAGTAGGGGCACTGTGTGCTCGAGTGAAAAATACCATAGTGCTGCCAGAAGAGGCACTGGTGACAACAAATGAGGCTGACAGGCCCACAATTAAAACACTTAAAGGTATCAGAATCAACATGGTTGCACTCCCGTGGGAGACATTATATGTTCTGCAGGATGGGATTACTACAGAACTGCGAGCTAGGGAGAGCCGTGCGCTACAAGTACTAAGCGAGTAGAAAATCAACATGGAACAATTGAGCTTGTAGCATGATGAAGTGGTGTCGCAGAATTGGCAGCTGTTAAAGGTACTAGACAAAACTTGTCAAAGCATCCCTGAGTTGGCCATCCCAGCATACACACTAGCAGAGGTGCGCATCCACAGGCTAGCAGCCGGGGTGCATGAGGCATGAGAAGAAATGACTAAGGTTCAGTTGGAGCTGAACCTTCAGATTGCAGAGATGCGATTGAAGGCACAGTGGTCCACCCCTCCGAAATTAAGAGAATAGCGCACCAACGCTATTACAACAAGACTGGATGAGATCGGCAGTGCAATAAGGAACTACACCAAAATGTTGGAGGATTCATTTGAGGTCCTCACGAATCTACAGGAGACCCCAACATCCAGTGCTTAGAGATAGAGGCGCGTTAAATCTAGCAACAATATGACAAGGTCAAAGGAACTATGTAGACGGTGGCCCTCACTTAGAAGCTCACGTAGATGCAATAGGCCAAAGCGCTGAAAGAATAGGTGGATGCACCACAGCACAAAGAAGCAATCCAAAAGGTGCACGTTCGGCCTTGGATCGACGATGCCTTCACCATCACAGCAGCAATTGAAGGAATTCTCACACGAATGCAAGGGACATAGGCACAGATGTAGGGAAGCAGTTTCAACACCACGGTATCAAAACAACGCGTATGGGAGATCCAGCAGGCAACCTCTCAGTGTGATGTCGACCTTGCAGCGGTTCGAATAGAGTTGGAGGGACTCTACGCGAAGATCTTTGCGCCAACAGAGTGACTCGAGGGCAAGTCACGATGTTTGTGTTGGGGGCCTATTGGGCATGGAATCCCCCCAAGGCATGTTTTGGGGCTTAAAGCCCAAGTTTTGACCAAATCCTTTGTAAAAGCTCCCCGAATTGTGGGTGCAGAGCGCGAAGTCATAATAGAGTCACAGGGCTGTCCACCCTCATTTTTGTAGTGTAATGTCAGATTGATAGACCTACCCATCGTCCACGGACCATGGGACTGTATAAATAGAGTGAGGCTTTAAGTGTAGAAGATAGCATATAGAGAAGGAAAAGAAGGATGATGAGTCTGAGAGACTGAGTTAAAATGTAAGGTGTGTCTTTGGGTCATAGAGTACGAGAAGGCTGTACAGTTGAGTGCGCAGGGTAGGTCGAGTCTGTAACCATTGGAGGAATTAATAAAGAGAATTTTACCTTAGTTCTGTGTATCTTTTCCTGTTTAATGCATTATTGAGTATAAATTGCAAGTGTACTATTTATTTTTTGCGCGAACTTATATGAGTGTGTTGTATAATTAAATATAATACACGGCTTCTATTTACGTGAAGATAACTAACTGGTAAAGGAAGATAGGCAATATCTCAGGTGAGACTTAGGGAAATAGCGTAGCGAAATCCCCATAGCCCCTAGTTAGGGCTGCGTGAAGGCAAGTATATCAGGGCACAAAGGCCAGGAAAGTGTGTGAACCAACTTGCACATAGGGACGAGCAATTGGACGGAATCAAACCCTAAAAAATCTCAAGGGTGTGGAAACCTGGTTCCAGCACCCCCCCCCATACTACTTCGGGTGAGACCTCAATCCACGCTTCGCAGACTGTTGTCGAAAGGGCCAATAGTATAGGGATTTGTTTGGCTAATTAACTCCGAACCTAGGTCAGGCCCCATCAAGCCAACATTGGTCGTCTATGATGGCATGCATGCACCTCATGTTGACATCTTACTGAAGCGAACTCTTGCCTTTGTTGCAACCGGTGCATTGGTTCGGCCCCTTCATCCAACTCGTCTGCTAACATCTGCAAGGTCTTCTTGGGTACTGTTGAACCAGCAACACACTGATGCATAGTGTCTGTGCTAATCTTCAAGTGTGTGCTGGTGGTCATGTGCATCAACTTGCCGAAGTACATGTTCATCCCTAGTTGGACTTCCTTCTTGTCTTCGCCTTGGTGAGTGTGTTGAATGGGTTGGATTGCATGTGTGTGCTTAACGACATGCATGTTGTTGAATCCCTTGCATGTGATCAACAACACTGCTCACCATGTCTTCTTTATGTCAGCTGTTGCGATGGATCCTTAACTTGTACGGGCGCAGTTTCAGTCGTGAGTTCATGTTGCGCCCACTTTTTTTCATGTTCTTGTTGCAACTCATTCATCTATCTGTGCAGCGTCATGTTCTTCCTTAGTTGCTTCTTCAGCACATGCAACTCCTTCTTTGTTCCATCTTCTTCCTTCATGCGATCTTTAGGTCGTGTTGTCACTTCATAGCCTGAGTCTCCAAAGTTTCTTTTATTATCAATGGATCTGCTTGATCTTGCAACTTTGTTCTACCTCAATGTTGTCAACAATCTTCCTCTTGCATTCACTACGTTCATTGTGTTTGCTGCATTCGGTATGCTGCCTTCAATTGCTATTCATGATGCTGCTCACTATGGTGTTGTTGCTTCATGTCCTTGTCTATGAACAACTTGAGGTCTTCGTGGGTAGTCAAGTCCATGGACACTTGATCGACTGCATCCCCAAGTGTGCTACGAATGGTGTCTTCGTCTCTTCTCTCCTGGAAACCATTCTATCTATGATGTTGAGAGGAAGATGAAAACCTGGGATACCTGAAGACATGGAAACACTCATGGCAAGCAATCTGTCAGCTGAAAACCAAAATGAACATGAGAACTGACTTGCAACATACCTAGGTGCAAGATCATAAAGGTTGCGCAATTTTGGCTAGGAGACCGACTGCCAAGACTGCACAGGGCACAGTCTGGGTTGCTGGGAGACTGACTGATTGCTGGAACTATGCAATGCATAGTCCAGTTTGGATGCTGACTGTTGGGATTATGCAATGCGCAATCCCAACTAGGAAGGACTGTTGGCCTAGGGAATTTTTTGCGCAATTTCTTGGGCCAAGCAACGATCATCCTCCAGAAATGCACAAAACAGTCCTGGAGGCCAGTGCTGGGTAGGAATGCGCAAATCTAGAGAGGAAGGTGAGCCTTCCTTTCCCAAATTGCACAATGCAACCCTAGTGAAGGAAGAGCCCGGGCCAAGGTTGGCCCAACTCACCGACAGGCAATTGAAAGCAAGTAAGTCAGTGAATGCATGGTGATACTAAGTGATAGCAGGAGTGATTTATAGTGCATGCAAAACATGAATGAAAGATTCAGTAAATAGATCAACATGCATGTGGGTGAGGAAGTTCGCTGGTTGGGCAAACGTCCGTGCAAAACAATTTCATGCATGTGACAGCAGTGAGATAGCAACGAAAACTTAAACAGAGCTAGGACAAGCTATTATTATTGTAAACGACAACAAGCATTCAAAGAAATCAAGAAAATAGTACTACCACAAGCGAAAACACAAAAAGCAACATAAATGCAGCACAAGGCATGGGATGCGGGCTTACCCCAAAAGAGTTGAGCTGAATGTGCCAACTGATCCTAGATGTGATGTGGGATGTCAGAGATGCAAGGTTGATGTGAGGAATGAGCTCTGCAACATCTTGTTGATGATATTTTATAACATTGAGGTTGTGACGCGCATGCCATGAATCTAGGGGAAGCAACACTTGGTGGGAGGTTTTGGAATTTCTCCTTACACGTAACCTCCCATGCATGCAAGTCTATTTTTCTCAGTCTCGGAGGGAACCAGTCAACTTAGCTACACATGCAAGAGACTGCTCAACTACTGGAGAAAAATGTGCATTTCCAGCTAGGAGTTGGGCTGGTTTCCTACGAGAATTTTGCAATTCCTGGGAAAAGAAAATGACTGCTGCCCAAATTTGCGCAAATCTTGGGCTGAATAGCCTGTTGCTGGGAAAAATTGCACAAATCCTGCTGGGAGGGTTGGCTGGCAGGATTGCACAATCCTGGAGCCCAGCAGGCTGTGAGAGAGGATTGCGCAATTCCTGGAGGGAAGGCTGGTTTCCCTCTAGAAATGCGCAATTTTCAAGGGGAAGATGCTCAACCTGTAGCTCGACCAAGTCCGAGTGAGAAGCTTGTGAGGGGAATGGATCAACTGTGATCAACAGGCTGCCTTTGTGCGATGAAAACCCTGAAGCTTGAGTACTTGACGAAGCGAGACAAAGTGTTGTGTAAGGTTGGTAGGGAGGCTCCAAAACAAGCTAAGGGAAAATTTTGGAGGGTGTTGTAGCCGCTACAACATGATGATGAATTATAAAATGAATGTATTTCACTAATGTATAAGCATTACTTATAAGCAGAGGATAGGTTGATAAAATCAACCTTGACCATTAGATGAGGAACTATTGGACATAGTTAATCATGATCCCTCTTTCTATGTTAATTTAACCAAAGTTACATTCATTTAAATTAAGGTGGGTTTTATATACCCAACACTTTGTATGGCCTAGTGTGGACCACAATGTAAGCATGTTAGTAGAATCGAATAGGTTCACAAAAACAACACTTTTAGTAGAAACAATGATATCACCATATCCACATACAATATAACCTAATAATGTGCTAAAAGGAATCCAAAAACTACACTCATACTGAAAGAAATATGTGACAATGAATATTTCTCAAATATAAGCCACAATAGCTACATGGTCTTTGAGTATGTTGTACATTTCCCAAGCTTCTAGATAGACCTCCAAAAACTTGTGAATGTATTATTTGAATGCCACAATGACCATATTAGAAAACATTGTAGGGGCATTCTTAAGTCCAAATTGTATGACATTGTCTAAACCCGATTTTGTAGAAAAAGTTGTTTTCTTTTACTACTTGATAATATCCTAATAACCCATTGATGAAAGAATAGGTTTCATTCCTGCAACATGGTCAAGCATCTAAACTTTTAATGTGATCAAGAAAGTGTCATGGACACAAGAACCATTTAATCGCTTGACATTCACATAGACACACATCATTTCTCTTGTTTTCTTATTCATAATTACAATCAAGGTAATCCACTATCAATATTCTAGAAAAAAATATTTCAATAAATAACATCTTGTGTACTTCTTCCTTTAAGTTCTTCCTCACTAGAGAATACATCTTGTAGGACTACTTCTTGAAAAGATTAACATTTGGTTCAACTTTATTTTCCTCTCCCCTACTCTCTTTTGATTTTATTCATCTCTATAAACTCCATGGAAAAATCCTCATATTCTCTAAGCAAGGTTGCAACTTATGAAATCATATTCACGTCCTAGTAATTTCCCATTGAAACTATGTTGGGCTTATCTGTAGTACCATATTGTATTTCCTTATATTTAGGGATGATTGATAGATTTACTCACCTTCATCATCACCAACATCCTTAACAATTGGCTTTCAACCATTCCCTTAAATGTAAGGTGGTGAAACTAATGTAGGAGCATTCCACTTCCAAGTCAAAATGAGTCTTGACTAGCACAAGGGTATTTTCATTTACCAAGGGAATTAGTTCTCTTATTGTGTGGAATTGTTTAATTTAATGTATTTTAATCATTTTTTAGGATAAATGTACATAATTTATTCAAGTGAGAATTGATGTAATTAGATCTCTTCTAAAAGAGGGATCTCAAGCGTATTTTGGAAAGTTAGAGAGATATAAGGGTTAGATATTTTGAGGAAAATATGGATCTAGAAAATCTAGTTTAGGTGAGGGAATAGTGGATCTAAACCAGAATTTAGTTCTAGATCCTTTTAGTATAAATATGTAATTCAAATAGAAAAAAAGTAAGACATATAGGGGAGATATTCGAGAGATTTTTGGGCCAAACAAGGCCATAAAACCGAGAGGTCTATTTAATGTGAATTTGGCAAAGGAAGGCTTTTTGAATCATATGTATATATTTATCAATAAAGGAAATGATATGCTAAGTGTTAATTGTATGAAGTCGAATTTTTCCTATTGTTTGAAAACATTGTTATAATGTGGAATTAGTCCATATCAATATGATTAATCTGGAAATGCAATAGGTCATGAGAGTCCCAAGAGGGATTTACGTAAGTAATTGTAGGATTGGAGCACAGTGGAAGAAGGTTAATGAAAACAAAGGAAGTCTAGATCAAGATTTGTATTAGAGTGGTGCAGAGAGAGTTTAGAATGCAAGAGGATTTTTAATCAGAAGCTTAGAGAAAAAAATTCCTTCCGCAATCATTGTGGAGCATTGTTGCATATGTATACACATAATATTGCAGAAAGAATCATGTTAATAGAGCTACTAAGCATTGTCTTATTACTATACAAGTGGATGGGTTGCAAGAGT